>JAUZNK010000108.1:0-11836 GCA_035046665.1 Euphysa ruthae
GCATCCAAAAGACCCTCTCGAAATCGATCAAAAGAGCAACATCATCTACCGTATTCCATGCCAAAATTGTCCTTCTGAAGAATTTGACTTGTTTGAGTAGACGGTTATTATTTATTATGACATGCCTGTGTCTCTCAAGTAAAGTTTTGTAAAACAAAATTTTTTAATCTTTATGAGGTAACCTTTCATAAAATATCTAATATATACAAATTCTTATACAAAAATTTTGCCCAAATTTGGTCTGTATAGTAACTAAACAATAAAAATATTATTTAAATATATGTTAATGTGAGAATTTGCAATTAATCACTTTGCAACAACAGAAATCTTTTCTCCTGTATTTTGCTAAAAACCATCTCGAAATTTTTACTGAATTATGTATTAAAGTTAGACTTTTCATTTGACAAAATAATTTTATTTTCCAGCCTTCGAAAGCAATTTTACAGACCAGAATGTGCATTTTGATTCTGGTCTGTTATTACCCCTCATTCGGTATTAATATCAAAAACCCTTTTAATATGTTAGACATGAAACACGTTTTATTCTGACGAAATTTCGTCAGCAGAGAGATTATGGTTAGTAAATTAAAGAAATTTGGGACTTATTTGTATTCTAGTCTATAAAATGTACAAATTCTTAAAAAGAATTGGACACTATGTTCACACATTTTTAAATATAGAATTTAACAGGAAGAATTTTTTGTTTAAAAACTAGTATTTTGGCAAATTTTAGGTTTTTTAACTGAATCTTGTAAATACTTCTTTCCTGAAGCTCATTTGCAGTTCAAATTTTTTTTTCAACAATTGAGATAAGTTTAATTTCTGTTTTTTTTTTTTTTTTTTTTTTTTTTTCTTTCTTTCTTTTTTTTTTCTTTTTTTTTTCTGCATCACCCAGGAAGGTAATAGCTAAGTTAAAATAAGAATTCGCTAAAACGTCTTTTTTAATTTCAATAATTTAAGTTTGGTTATTTTTAGTGATTAATGTCATTTATGGTGAATAATATGATCATACTTGGTGATTAGTATGTTATTGTTGATATTTATTCGGTCTCTAATTATAGATGCATTATTTCTTCAATGACATCATTTCTTCCTTATTACTGCACCAACAATAAACCAAAGAAATTAATACCTAGTGTAAAATTATATGCAGAAAGCTCATATTTAATTTGATTTGACCTTTGACAAACAATAGGATGTTTATGAAATATCTCTGATATTGAAATCGAAATTTTCATCCAAAAATTTTCTATAATAGATTGTTTGAGTGTGTAAATACCTCGAGCCTGACTTTTCAATGAAATTTTATTCCACGTTATAACCCTTTATAAACTTTATTGATAAAATAGTAAGTAAATATTAAATAACTAGTAATCAGTGAAACCCTCATGTAAAACAAACTATAACTATTGGCATTTCCTTTAGGTATTTTTTGATTCCAAGCGAAGTTTTCTGTAAAATTTTTGAACAATATGAACCTTGAATTTTTCCTCCTTAATGCATTTCTCCAATGCTGCATAGTCATGTGACAATTTTTGTAAATTTTTAAGTCAAACATGACATTTAAGAGATCAAGCAACCAAATATTTGTAGAAATTGAGACCCATGTCTTAATTTAATGAAATGATTGTAATTTTTGGCTATTTGTTTTGCCGGTCAAACTGCGAAAATCTATTTACTCATCTTTGCATTTCAGATATGGATGTATATCTACGTTGACTCCTCCTATTAAGCTATTTCTGTAAAGAAGGTTTTATACGCTTCATTCTGTAAACAACTTTTGTACATCAATATGTTTGTTCTGTTCCATGAAGATAGCTTTACATTCAAGATTACATTATTTGGACTTTGCTTATCTTTAAATCATTTATACTGAGTAGAGCTGAGTATTCCTTAAAATTTTTTATTTTTTATACCTTTCTACTTTTTACATAATGCGATTTCCAATAACATTTTTAATAGTGCGTTCTTAATAGTTTAAAGTATGTCTGCCTGTTAGAAATAACACATAAATCACAAAAAATAAACCTTTATTTGATCTAGATATCCAGCCTGTAATTTATAAGTTATTTTTCATCAATTTAATTTATTATATAAAATAATCATGATTGTGTTTTGTATATTGTATTTATTCAAATATTGGACAAAATTTGAGTGTTTGGCTGGAGATCTGTGTCAAGCTGTTACGAGTTAAGGTGTGTTGCAAATAAATTAAAAACTTCACGCTAGAACCTTTTCCTAAAGAGTTAACCCTTTACTTACCATACTATGAACGGATTTGGGGGAAACGGAATGTTATGTTTTTTTTGAAGATTTATAGCACGAATAAGCAGATTGTAAAATAATTTTTTGAAAAATTTATCACGTCACGTTTTGTTCTCAAAATGGGAACGTCGGTACATCAAGGGATAAAAATTTTCAAATTTTTCAAAAGATGTTATCGAGATATTGAAAATGGAAAAAAAGAACAATATGGATTGCAGAGCATAACCTTTATTGAACTTTATATGAACGAATATACAATAAATATACTGTGGTAAGAGCTCAGAGTATTTATGAATCCACCCAAGAAAAACTAAGTATATTTTAGCATGTCTTATTTTAAATGATTCAATCCATGGAAAACTTTTTTATGTAAACTTTTAGTCACATTTTGAACACATTAATCTGTGTTACTATTGCAATAGATACAACTGCCCTGAGATGTTGGTACTAATATATGATTCACTCCTAATTTTATTTATTCTGTGATTGGAGCAGTTGGACCACCTAATCGAACTGTCTGTGCTTCATGGTTCATTCAGCAATGGTGACACGGAAATTTTGATGTGACAGTTGGTCAGTACATACATTTTTGTGAATTTTAAATGCAGCTACCAAAGCAATGTTTAATGTGTTCGAAAAAAATGGCAACTACCACTTCTTTGAACGAAGTTCAGGTCAATATGATCCTGACTGCATTTCAAGGAGATCCACACTGCCCACACCTTGATTGGCGTATACTTTTCTTTCACCCAACTTGAGACTTTATCACCTGGGGAGGCTTTTACTAAAATTTGTATCGATGGTAACATTGGAGTTATCCCTCCATTGAGCAAAGAGGACTCTTTCATCACTTTTGTGATCATAAGAGGCACATTCTTCATTTTTATTTGTAAGATTTAAAGAGAAAGATTTTGTACGATTTGATGACACTGTCCCTATTTCCCTAACATTACTTACCGCAAGATCCACTATTAAAGGATAGCTGGTGAAAAGTTATCAAAATGAAGCATATGTCTTATAATTTTCCATTTTCAATAAAAATTGTATTTTTTTTCACCACAGAAGTACTTAGGAGTTTCTTTTGGCCCTCAGCTTTGCCTTTATACAACTCAAAATATATTTATACCCATCTGCTCCGCATAAAAACCAAAACTTATTGGTTTATTTCGGATATATTGTTTTATTGAAAAATGCCTGCGATATTGAACCATGTTTTCATCAATTGATGGCTGTTTTTCAAAAGTTCATCGTAAATCAGTCATAAATTGGCAGTCTTACTTTCAGTGAGGTTTTCATTATCAGCCAGATATTAATATCGCTTTATTCCTTCAAATCTGTTATGGCTCATTTCTTGAGAAAAAAATTGTTTTGTTGGCCGGTAATATTTTCCACCAGACAATGTGTATAGTAGCCGCTTTTCAATATCAAGCCGAGAAATTGTCATTGTCTGTTATATGAAAATTATGGTGATTTTTTAATCCAACATGACTCATGTGCTGATATCATGTTAAGGGTAAGATATAAACTAAATAAATCATATGGCTTCGAGTCTGAAAGTTAGGGAAAATTTTCAATGAGTTTTACTATTTCCTTTTCTGGATAATAGCTTGGAAGCACGTCTTCCGCTTTTTCCACTTAGGTTTGTTCCTCGCACTTTCACTTTTTGGATTTCTTCTTCAACGGTTTTGCCTCATCGTTATCAAATATATTTTCTTCGTCTTCATCACTTTCGTTATTAAACTCATGTACTTCAATTTGACCGGTTAAGTCTATTCATTCAGCTGAAAAAAATCGATAAAATCAACAAAAACAGTAGATTTACCAGCCAAATCAATAAATATGCAATCTGGTACCACTTCCTTTCAAACTAATGCTTATTTCAAAAGAGGTTCCGCAATAAAAAGTTTTAGATAGTTAGTTCTACGTGATCAACATACTTCCCTAGGAAAAGATGAAAGCTAATGAACAATATCAATGACGTTATATTTCAATGTTCTTTCTCGAACTACATTTAAATAACATTCGAATTTCATATGATGTCAAAAGTATCTAAGCACAGCAGTATAAACAGGATCATCCCAAGTTATCAACGTGATGTATGTGTGAATGTTTGAAGAAAAAGAAGTACCCAAGCTCATCAAGCCATTCTGTTCTTACTATTTTGGCAGGCATGACAATACAAATTTATAAAACTGCCATTTGCGAAGAATGCATATTTTACAAAAATTAAGTTCGCAAATGGCTGGCTAATAAGATATAAAGACGCAAAAAAGGTCATTGCTACTTTTAAAAAGATATATTGTTGTGATTTTGGACTAAAATTGAATTAAAATTGTTCCCAAGATGGTAAGTAAAGGGTTAAATTGCGCTTTGTTGTCGTGTTAAACATTTGCATTCCAAGAAGATGGGTTTTCCAATAAAGCTCCATACAATTTTTCAATAATTTTATAAATTATTCAAAGAAATGGTAGAAAACTTAAGTCCTTCTCATTTTAGATCTTAAAAGACAATCTCTTTAAGAATTAGGCTAGCGAAGACCTTTGAATTCCGCAATATCTTTTTGGGGGTTTAACTTAACAGTGTTTTAAAAAAAGGCACAATTTTTTTGTTGGAGGGGAAATGAATTTTTTAAATCGGATAGTTTTTAAAAAAAAATGGTTATTTGATGTGGTTTATTTTCTATGTCAGCTAATCGTTTTAAAGATTTTAAAAACGTTCAGATTTTGACGATAGAATTTTTCGCAACAAAAAAAAAACTATAATAGTTTCACTAAAAAAGCTAATGAAATATAGTATGTACCATATATTAGTATAAAAAATGTATGGTTTTATTTCTAATATCTTAACTGTATATTTTATTGTTTTAAATGTAATGAATAGATTTATTTTAAAAATAATATTTTTACGTGTTTTTATGTACCTAGTACGGTGTTAGTACACTAGTATGGTGTTAGTGCAGTAGTAACTACATGTGTTTAAGCATTTAATTTACCTTTAAAAAAACCTTCCTGTTATAAGAAGTTTCATAAAACTTTCCTTATTTTTTACTTTGGAATAATTCTTTGAAAACTTTCTCCGTCTAGCAATATTAAGCGAGCTGTCTAAGTACATGTTTTTGCAGCACAAAGTAAAACTAAATTGAATTTCATTTTGAACGGTACCAAAATGGCTAGGTTTTCTTCTGGACTACTTCGAAGCAAATTTTCTTTAATTCTTAAAGTTATAGGAAACTAGAAAAAACTAAATTTCATATTCTTTGCATCAATTATGCGCATCCTTTGAACTATTTTGGCAACTGCTAAAAATTCTAGTCCACAGCAACGTCCGATTGTTAAAAACCAAACTGTTTTGGGAAAACAACATTTATACAAAATCAAAATTCTCTGCTTCCATATACATGCCTTATGCTGATTCAATCCGATCGGAATAACCTTTTCTTGTTCCTTTAATATTATATGCACCTCGACTTTAAAGGGATTCTCCACTTTTCTTCCACTTTTATGACCCGTTGAGAATCACGCTTAAAATTCATTTTTGTGGTACCCTGGGAAATAAGGGATCAAAATATAAGATTTATCAAAAACACGATTTGGCCGAACATATTAAGTAAAATTTTGCGCAGTGTTACTTGATAGTAAACAAATAATGGAGTGAATTAAGAAAATTACCAAAGATTGAATTTTGGTTACCGGTAATTTCAAAATTAAAATTTTCAATTCTTTGTAACAAAATTAGAAAAACGTTTTTTTTTTTTTTTTTTTTTTCAACAAAGTTTCAACAAATTCTGACGTTTATTTCTAGAGATATTCTTGTTTAAAGACATAGTGTTTTCCTTCCTTTTTTTTAATTAAATATGCGCATAATTAATGGATTATGATGAACGTGAGTTTTATGTAGTATTGTTCAAATTCTTTTGATAAGGAGAATACATTGATATAATAATTTCTAAAAAGTCTTCCCAAAAAGTGCTTTTACCAGGGAACATTAATTACATTTGTCGACAACACCAAACACTTTAAAAACATTCATTCACTAATAAAGAGAAATGCATGTCTAACAATGACTTCTTGGCTAGGCTTGTAAGAATTTCCATGGCTATCTTAACACCCAAGCTCAAAAAAATTAACGCTAGAAATAACACCCACTTGTTAAAGTTACCAAAAGTAAACTCGAATTTGGAAAAAGAGCATTTAACTTCATGGGTGCTAAGATTTACAATGAATCACCACTATGAATCAGAAAAATTTCAAACGTAACATGTTGATAAAAATAAAATAAATAATCGTTTTAAACTTTAATTTATATTTTATACTGACCTATTTCTATAATTTTTTTAATTATATTTATACAGGACACAGGTTGACAGAAGTTTCAATATTAACTGAAGTGTAAATATCCTATTAAAATAATCATAATTAATAAATAAACATTATTTTTAATCCGCTCTCCATCGTTATAACAAAATACAACAAAACTTATGCGTCGCTTGCAAATAATTTCGTTCAAACATTCATTCAGTTCTTACGATAACTACTTTTTTAAAGATGCATCTGAGGTCTTCAAATATTAATTTTAAGCCTCTAACTGCTACTGTAAGGTTGGTTGTTTTTTTCGGCAACCTTATTGGAATTGAACTAACATCATGAGCCTTTTGCACGTAAGAACAAATGCTTCCGCATCGCTACTCGGAGTAATGTTGCAGTATGACAGTAGCTGATTTTCGTAATCTATCGACTTTTCTGAACATGTTCGATACACTCCTCTTTTGTTATGGTTTGCCATAAACTTTCGCAGAAGTGGCCGTTATACGAACTGCTATAGACATCTCTAAAAGGTGTTGTATATGTTAAATTTTCTTTTAAGCCTTGAAAATTCTGGTGAAACCCTAAATTTTTCTGTTTTGAAAAGTACGTATCACACACTTTTCATAAACAGCAAGTATATTAAAGGACTATGAATGCTTTTGCTTATTGGAGGTTCATGTTTATTATGCGAAAAATCCTTTCCCATTTTACCGAATGCAATAACAGCCCTTGCATTTACTTAAAATGTGTTTTGTCCACTGCTAATGTTAGATACATGTATTGTTTCATCTTATATTACAGTGTTTTGTTTAAAACTAATTGGTGAATAGAATTCAGTTAGCCATTCACATAATTCGTTGTCACGGTAATAAAATCAATTAAATAGTCCAAACTTTTTCATCGGCTCACACCATAAAGAAACACCGTCACCACATATGTTTGGGCGTATAAGAAGTTTAATAATTTATGAAAGTACGCTAAGTTTGTAATCATAGCAGCCGAAGTGTCAAGCTTTTTTTAGGAAAATTAAGAGTAATGGGCTTGAAATAACTTTTTGACTGACTTTTATGTATTTTATGTATTTTATTTATTATGACAGCTTTTATGGCAAAACCGACCAAAAATTCGAATTCCACGATATTAAGATGGAGCAAAAAAGGTTTTTTTTTATTCAAATATTCTCTTTGTGGTTTTTCTGAAAAAAAACCCTATACCAAGTGAGGATGGGTAAGTTTACCCATACATAAGGTTCTTATTTCAGAACCATTTAAACACAGTTCACAGATTCTGTTTTTTTGAACTTTGATTTTTTTTTGGTTCTGAAAAATTCAATCCTCTGTTACATGTAAAAAAAATTGACAATGGTTGCTTTTTGGTGAATTTTTCGCCCATAAGAGTTTTAGATTAATTTAATCAGATAGATAAAAACATACAAATGCTTTTAAACGATCCTAAGTCAAGTAAAAATTTGGTCTAAATCTCTTTTAATATACTTTGGAATTTCATCACAACTATTTAAATATTGTCTTTTTCTCCGGAAATACAAGAAAAAATTTATTTGAAAATCGAAATTATACGAAAAAAATTTAGATAAATAAATATGCGCACCTCAATCATGCTCCCTTTGAATAAATACCCACCCCTTAAGAAGAATTTTGTGACCGCCAATTTTTATTACTATTGCGTTATTGGTTCCGGTGTAAAACTGGCAAAATAATGTACCCCGTAAACTCAATTTCGTCGGGGTTAAGTATGGGGTTCGAATTATTTGAGCAATTAACTTTTGGCTGAGTGAAAATGTCGCTGTAGTGCAATGCATCAAAAGTGATCAAATAAGGTTTTTATAATATTTGTATAGTATATATTTTTACATAAAAATCAGTAGGAGAAACGTGAAACTTTTTACTGGTTAGCTTGAAATTATAATGCTGCTCGAAACTAATCGCTAGCTGATGATAAATTTGCCATAAGCTTTCCTATAAGTAACATAAAAAAAGACATCAAACTTCAAAATTAAAAATATGGCATATAGTTTGCTAAGTATTTGCTGCGTGTTAAAACTTTAAGTTTAGTTACGTCGATTACGGGTCAGAAAGTTCCTGTCCTGTCTCAGTAAATTTTCTAAGGATCGTTTTCATAAGAAATCTTCTATAGTAGGAAGTAATTAAATACAGTCGTGCAACTTTTGATCTTGATGTGCCAAGTGTGAAAACCGCAATTGACCAGTTCATTCAATGGCGACAATTATTCGTACGAAAAATGAACAATTATTACTTGACTAAAATTATAGGCAGACTAAAATTACTTGACTAAAATTACAGACCTAAAGACACTTGAAAATCGTTGAAAAATATAGGAATTACGAAACCAAAAACTCCCTCTCAAAACAATTTTTGATTAATAAATTTATTTTTGATATCCTCCAAATTGCGTTGGAAACCTCTCTGCTAATCTTCTTCCAAAAAGATGAAATAATTATAAACTTGAAATGAACACTAACTTTCATGGCAAATTAAATATTTCAAAGGAATTTGACTTCTCATTGTTATATGAGAATTTAGTCAGAAACATAATTGAAGCTAAATAAATCACCAAGGTTTGATGAAATATCATCCGTACTTATGGATCTGTCTCTATTGCGAAGCCACCGACCCAAATTCTAAATCTTTCAATCAGGACAAATACATTCCCAGATGATTGCAAAATCCCTCCTTTATTCACAGAAGGGATTAAAACCGAAGCAAAAAACTATAAGCCAATATCTTTGTTGACAGTTGTCTCCAAAATCTTCGTCAAACTAGGAAATTCATTGAAGAAGTGGGTATCTTGTATATGAATTCCAGTGAGGATTTCGAAAAAGGTTTTCAACTTATACTTGTCTGTCATATTCTTCATGAAAAAATTGCAAAAGGTGTTGAAATAGAACATAACATCGGAGTGATACTTATTGATCTCTAAAAAGCCTTTTTAAACTGACATTTTTCTAACCTTTTTTTGATAAAAAACTAAGCGTGCACATCGGAGAGGGTAAGACTTAATGCATTCTTTTTTCATTCAAACATGAAAATTTAGAAAACAATTTATTGAATTTAAACTTCAAAGGTGCACCGATTAAAAAACATACCTCAGTCAAATATCCGGGAAATCCATAGCTTAAAGGAAATTTTTAGAGCAACTTCCTAAAAACGTTCCATAGTCAACTGTTGGCAACTTGTGTTGTTCTTATTCGTCAACAATTGTTCACTAATTTTTGATCTTAATTAGAATTTTCTTCTCTAGTTCATTTAGATTTTTTCTCTTATCATAAATAATCAACAAAAAATATATTAAAATAAAATACCTCTTAAGAAAAGGCAATCTAACTAACATAAACAGAGCTATAAAAGGAATAAGAGTTAATTTAGTCCTTCCCAGGTTTGGATACAAAATTCAATTGATTTAAGGTATTCGAAGCAATAATATTGTTTTTTCTTGTATAAAGCCATTACTTAGTCTCAATTTTTAGTATTAGTCTAGCATTAACATTTTCTTTGTACCCAGATCTACATAGTTTTTGTACTACTTAAAGAACAAACACAGTTTACGGATAGAGCCCTTCTTTTAATGTCTATGGTCAAATCGATATTGTCCTTGATTGCCATCATTACTTGCTTATGTATAATCCTAATTATGGTTGTTTCCTAATGTTTGTTAACATTTTTCTCGTTATGAATAGTTTTATAGCGTTTTCTTTAATCTGATATATCTGTTTTTCTATTCATTTAATTCCTCATGTTTTTATTGTATTTTTTCTTTAGATTATTGTGACGTTTATCGCTAGTAACTTGTTTCGATTAAAATTGGCTATATTTAGAATGGTAATGGGAACGGGGAATCCAACTTCATTTCCCAATTCCCCCTTTTAAGCATAGCCTAGCATAGGCATTACGGACTGCCGATTTTTATTAAATTAGTATTTATTCTCCACAAACAAACATACATATGCAATGTAAATTAAATTAAAAGATAATAACAAAAAATAACAACAACAAGGATATACCATTCATATGCTTTTATTTAGATTTAATAACGTTAAAAAACAAATGGTGGCGATGTTAGGGACAAAATTTGTCTGTCACAACAATATTTCCATTGTGGTCCTGTTATAACACACAAAAACATAAAAAGATTGATTCAGCCGAAGCAATTCAATAACTACAAAATTTTTTTTTTTTTTTTTGGTTTCTTTTGGGGTGTTTTGTCCAGGGGTTTTTTCTTGGTGTATTATGTCTATAGGGTTTTGTCTTGGGTGTTTTGTCCAGAGGTTTTGTCTTGGGGGTTTTGTTTGTAGGGTTTTGTCTAATGGGGCTTTGTAAGACCGCCAGATAAATAAAATCCATAGATCTAAAAATCTAGATAAATAAGAATCCATAGATCTAAGGATCTATAATCTAAACATCATTTAAGTTATAAATAGTTGAATATAAATATCCGAATACACCCTTAGATTAGACATTACGTTAGAGTTCTCAAATCTCTAAATATTCATAAATTTAAAGATTCATAGATACAAAAATTATTAAATCTGAAAATTTAAAAGCTCCAAATATCATGAGCTTTAATACATTCAATAGATGAAACATAAAATAGATGAAAAGATTCGATATATCTACAGATTTTTGTCTAGCAAACTTTAAAATATGATTTAAGTCCATAAATATGTTGAATTTATATACAAATCCGGTTAATCCTACAAAGGTTGGAAGGGCCAACGGACCAGCAGCTACATACTTTTGTAAATATTGTTTTGACCACTAAAGCTTATCACTTTTCCTTTTTTGATTTTTCCTAAAAATCATCTAAGAACATTTTAAGATCAAAAAAAAAAATTCCTTCTACCTTTGGGGGCGTGACATCACTTTCGTCAATGTAAAATATCAAAACTGTCAAAAATTGCAAACATCGGCAATTTCAGTCCAACTTAAACAACAGTACATAATAATAAGAGACCCAATATTCAATTAAATATGACCTCCAAACGACCTAATTCTTATATTTAAATTGAATTACATATTAATATGTAGTTTTGTTCATAAATCGAGTTTTTACCAATAGCATTATAAAATGTTTACGTAAGCAAAATGGCAGAAAATAATTTTTTTTTGACCATTTGATGTAACTAAGGTTCATGTAACATTATGTCAATTTTTTTTAATTATTGGCTTAGTAACAAAAAGTTATGGGGCGAGCCCAACGCCACCCCTCACCCCCCCCCCCAACCCATAATGG
>JAUZNK010000119.1:0-11836 GCA_035046665.1 Euphysa ruthae
TAATTATAGGTAGAGTCTCTTGATCTCTTTGCTTTGCATGACTCAAAGTAAATTTCTTAAGAAATATAGGTTGTAAGCTTTTAAAATAACATAACAAATAAATAATATTAAAACCTGAGTACCAGTTATATTTAATTTTAGACTTATAAAGCCAAAAACATTCGCTGATTGCATCGGACCAGGTGAGTACTTAATTGCTTATACTGAGATAAAGGGAGACATTAATTTGAAGGTGGTTGTTTACCACATGGCCTGTTTGCAAAGATTTTGAAAACCTTGGTCACTTTTTATTGCTGTATAGGAATGATGGTTTAAAAAGGACTCTATAAATATACTTACCTCCATGCTTTCGTCACACGCTTTTCTCTAGAATCTTTTTATAAACATTTCAGAAACTTTTCATGGTGGTTTAAAGTTATAATTTTTGCAAGGTAGATTAAATTTGAGAATTCCTTCTCCTTAACAACAATCCGTAGCTATGGATAACTTTTAGCAAGATTAAGTGCCTATATTTCCACTTAGACACCTAGCAACAGTCATTTTTTAAACACAATACCAAAAAATCTTGCTTTGCTAGAAATAGCCCCTAGCTAAAAGATTCTAGGCCTTAACAAGCAAAATTTTACGTTTTTGGCAATCTCCCAAAATACAACCATTTATTGTTATTTTATATCTTGTTAGAGAACATAAAAAGTATTTTCTAAGATATATTGTGTTTAAAGATACAAAAGACAATTTTAAACGCATGAAAATGGAAATAGGAGTATAGAAGCATAAAATTCAAACTGTCATAATGCTAAGCATTAGTTAAACTTAGTCAATATTAGTTATTATTTTTAATTTGTCTGATTTTTTTTTATTTGGTTGTTCTGCCCAAAAAAAATTAAGAAAGAAAAGACAATGTGTTTTTTTTTTTTTTTTTTTTTTTTAACTAAATTAAGAATGATAGAATAAACTTCAAAATCTTGTGTCCGACCAGAATCAGATTTTCAGGTACAGTATGTCTCAGGTTTTTAATTTTGGTCTACAGGCTTGTATATCAGAAACTTATTACTTCTTTTGTTCTTTAAGATTAATCAGGCAAATACAAACTTCTCCAAAGTTATTAAAGGAATAATACATAATAGTTGACATATACTATATTACTATGTCTTTATGTCTTTATTAGACTCCTGACAAAACCTTTATAAGATCAATTTACCCATCTACTCTATTTTGATATAGTACATAATACATTAAATCATTAATCCTACTTTGTATAGAATATTAATAAATGAAAATTTAGCTCTGTTCTACCATGATTTTTTAAGCTGAGGAATGCATCAATGTTAAAACTTAACCACGAGTCATTACTTTAATGTGTTTTGATGTTGATGTTTTAATGTCGTTTTAATGTGTTTTGATAAGTGGTCGTTTTAATGTGTTTTGATGTTGTCGTGGTCGTGGTCGTTCTAGCAGCAATTTTGTCTCAAATTACAAATGACAATCTTACCCACACAGAGTTGAAAAACACCATTTCTTCTGTTAAACTAAATAAATCAAATGGTTTTTATTAAGTAACTTCTACTAACTTTTTTCTTACTGTAGTTAATAGTATACGAAAGCTTTTGATGATCATATGTTTGCATCAAACTATCGACCTATAATTTACTTCCAGTTTTTTCAAAAGTATTTGAGAGAGTTATTTATAATAGAATATTTAGTTTTGCGTATGATCAGTTATTAAAAAAAAAAAAAAAAAAAAACAGTTTGGAAATCAGAAAGTACTCCATTGAACATGCTATTTTAGAGTTAACCGAAGAAATTTATTATTCTTTTGAAAAAAAATCAGTTTGTACTTTATCGATCTTAATTTTTTTATCAAAATTGAAATGTTGTGGGATAAAAGGTAAAATTTTCGAATAGGTAAATAAATACCTAAAAAATAGGAAGCAATTTGTTAATTGCAAAAGCTTTGGTATTTTAGATGTTGTATGTGGAGTTCCACAAAAACAACCGTTATTGTTTTAACTTTATGCTAATGATATGTATAGAGTCTCACACCTTATATCTACAATCATTTTTGCTGATGATACTAATTTGTTTTTAAATAACAGCAGCATTGAAAACTTGCTTACAAGCATGAATAATGAAAACATTTATCACTTTTATTTAAGGCAAATTGTGACAAAACTAAGTTTGTACTATTTCATAAATGGGGATCCGCTGAAAATTCACCTTTAAAACTTCCATTTTTATCTATTGATGGTGTGGAAATAAGAAAGACAGATTCAATAAAGTTTCTAGGAGTGTTTATTGACCAAAACCTAAATAGGAGTAGCCTCATTAAATTGTTGGAAACTAAAATATCTAAGGCAATAGGAACTTTATATAAGTGAAGGTCTTTTTAAAATTTTACTTCATGAAAAATGAATTATATTTTAGTTTAATTCATAGTTTTTTATGTTATGCAAATATCATATGGGGAGTACGTATCAAAAAAACACCTACTAAATTTATTCAAACTTCAGAAAAAGCCATGTCGAGTTTTATAATTTAAAGAGAAATGTGAAAGCTTTAAAACACTAATGCTCAAAATGAATTTTTTAAGTATCTGCCAAATTAATATCTGCAAAGTTTTAATGCGACGGTTTAAGTGCTGAATATTACATAAAGTCTTCAAAACTTTATTTGGAAAATCTTCTCATCAAAATCTAAACTTAAGATCTAATAAAGATTCTAATAATTCTATACTTCCATTTATAAAATCCAAGTTAAAGGAGTTTTCTATAGATTACAGAGGTCCTTAACTGTGGAACGATTTTCTGGGTAAAAGTTTCAGAAATTTTAGTTACAGTTTTTTGACTTTTTAATATAATTTAAAACAACTATTGATTTTTAAATAAATGTAATTCATCACTTTTGTTTATATTTTTTAACACAATTTATTTCTTAATTTCAGTATTTATTTATACTTACAAAGGGGGTCTATGAAACGATCATTAGGTTCTCGCTAACACATATCGTCTTTGACTTCCTGTCAAGATATTTTTATGATATTTTTGTTATTAACATTAATGTTATATTGTTATTTTGTAAATACTTGCTTTGTATGTACATCTTATCTTGACGAATAAAAATATTAACCAAAAAATGAATGTTATGCAACAGAAAATCCAAGTATGTAATGTTGATTTTGGTAGTTTGTACATAAATCTTGTGTGAATTTAAGCTGCATTTTATAAGTTTTACGAAGGGACTGGATTCCATAGAGCTGTTGATCAACCCAGTCAACATCGCCTATTTGCTCATAGTAGGAGTTGACAACAGATGCTTTGATTTGCAATGCCATCTTTGTCGCTCTTTCCAGTATTAACCATTACAGGATTATGGTACGATACCTCAACGAGTACATAAACCACACATATATATATTCCATCCTCTGGTTCTTGCACATTTCTAAGGTAGCTGTAATTTAACGGGTAGTTGTTAAACAGCATGGGGAGATAATGAAGGTGAAAGCTCACTTCTACTCTCAGAAATTATTTAGCCCTCTGGCTCTGCATAAGCTTCTATACTGATATTAACATTCACTATTATCCAAAGGTGCAACAATATCACAAACCTGAACTTGATTTTCAGTTTCTATGCTGTTATCACAAGTCCTTTGTGAAAGATTGAAAAAAGATATTAATCAAGCGGTTTGAAATACGGTTTCAGAAATTTAAACACCTAAAGATATTCATTGAATTCCTTCTATACACCATAGACATGGGCATAAAATTTTGAAAATATCCATGAATTACCATGCAGTGCACTCATCATTTGAAAAAAGATTTTGTTACAAATTTGTCTCTCACAGGTAGTATTTTTTTTCACTTAGAGTTTATTGCTTCTCACATGAAGTAACTTGCCACTCACAGAATATTAGCTGTCTCTTTGGAAGTAATTTTTGGTAATAAGGGCTACAAGGGCTGGAGGTTAAATGAGTCAGAATTGATAGATAACTCTAAAATAAACCTTGGAATAACTACTTCCTGAGAACCTCCTATAAGACATAAATAATAGTCTTTGAGAGTTAAGTTATTCTTAGCAAATTTTACAAAACAAATTTTTCACAAAAATAAAAAACTATTTGGCAGTACCAGAAAATTAATTAAGCTCAACACTGACATCGGTTGTAGTATACGAGACTCAAGATGTTTTAATGATCTGTTCAAAGATTTATAGAAGGTCTCCATTTAATGTATGATTTTTTTATTTAGAGTTACCTTTAGGATGGGAAGAATATATTGATTCTGTCATAGGAGCATATTATGTGGATCACAACACAGGTAACTACTTTGAAAGTCATCTATCTTTAGAAGTTTCGTGTTTTTTTTTTTTTTTTTTTTTTTTTTTTTTTTTTTTTTTTTTTTTTTTTTTTTTTTTTTTTTTTTTTGTGCTGACGAAGCCTACCACTGTTGTTGAACCAAACAACAGCTTTCACATAAAAATAGGAACACTTGTTCTTTCAATAGATCCTCCCCCATTCGGAGAGTTTTTTTTGATCGTTTTAAAATCTCTAATTTCTGTGGAGTATAACCAGCTATATTTGCTATAATATAATTTTACCTAAAAATCTACTGTAACCAAATAACAGAAAATAATGCCAAATGAGGCTAATAAATAATCTTAGAGACACATGTACTCAATAGTATGACTTAAAAAAAAAAAGGCTCATAAATGATTTGCTCTGTAATACCATCAAAGAACTTTTGTAATGATAAATATTCTTAACAAACTCTTTGCACTACGTCGTCTACCAAATTTTTGAATAACTGAAGGTATGGAATATTTCTCTATTAGAGATTTGATTGTTGTTATCCTCAAGTTTAGTTTGCTTCAATTTGTGTACATTGAAGTAAAAATATTTGATGTGTTGTAACTCTTACTTATATTTTTTAATTTTAAGCTATATAACATAACCATTTGAATGTTCCAGTCCATTTTACTCACTCCATATAAGAGTTTTATGTTTTAATAAATATTTTTGTGATAGGTTATCAATAAAAATACATGGTCCTTATTTTACATCCTCTATAAAGCTAGCATTTTTTTGCCTGATGATTATTTTTTTTACAGATTAATCACAGCTTTGTTTTAGTAGAGCGGAATAATCAACTAAATTTAAGAATGAAAATAAATTTTTGTTAAGACATAACAGCAAGGATACCTGAAGTTTGAAAAATTATACTTTTTGTGATATGATAAATGTAATATGACTTCAATAAATGAACAGCAGACTTCCATGCGATATCTTGTTTCAATAAAAAAGCAACATTCGGATCTTTTTTTTTAAACATCTCTCTAAATTTACATATACCTTTGCAATACACCCTTGTCTGTTTATACCCTCAAATAAAACGCTTTCAGATGTCTAATATATCTTTAGGTAAAAAAAAAATGCTTTCAGATGACTATTATATCTTTTGGTCAAAAAAAAACTTAGAACTGCTGAAATTGTGTTAATGAATATATTTTTTCTTCACAAAATTGACCAAAATCACACAAACAAATGTATAAGCTATCCAAAAAAATTCGCTTATTTCGTGATTTAAAACATTTTAATTTTTCACAGTTAAGTGCTTTAAGTTAGTCATTGGTATTTTCATGCTGCACTAAGTCCTTTTCAGTTTCGTTAGTTTTTCTGTATTTGAAAGCTACTAAAAGGATATTACAAAACATAATGAATGAATTCTTTAAGCACAAAAACGCAATATAATTGGGACAAATTTAATGAATCATGTCTTTAGATAGGGAATCTTCAAAAAAGGTTTTGTTGGTAAATTTTAGAAGCTTATATCATTTGTTTTTATATAGTAATAAATTTGAAAGAATCTTTTTTGCAATTAAGTTTTTTTCTGTATCATAACTAATACTTTAGCACTGCATAAGATTTTAATTGTTTTCAATCATTTGATAAAACAATTTTTATGATTTATGATACTAATTGTCCTTAGAGATGAACCAAATAGAAGATCCTAGGGAACAGTGGTATGAAGACCAGGAAAATATGCTTAAAGAATATCTCAACCACATTGAAAAGGATTTGCAGGTATTCACTATTTTTCATTTAAAATTTTATTTATGAAGTCATTTTTTACCTGCATTGAAAACTATATGCTAGTATTTGTGTATTGCTAAATTGTAGTTCATAAATTTTCTATGAACACATTACCGTCTGCTTTTCAATAGATACGCGTGAAATTTGGTGATTATGTTATCGTGAGTGCAAATGTATATTGATCATCATTATAAAAATCTTCACCATAACTAAGTGATTTTTCATTGTTATAACTTTGAACTTGTTGTAAAGGTGTGAGGCTTCTGGTGGTAAGCGTTCCTTTATTGGTATCTTTGGGCATTCGCATCAAATTTCAGTAATTTTTCTCAAATGCTTTCTATTTAGTGATTGATAAAAATTTTTTTTTTTTGGAGTTGGTTATATTCCATGAATAAAATTTTTAATAAGATTTTACAAAAAAAAAATTAACAAAAAAAAATAAATAAATAAATCAAATCATAATTCTGTTTCTGATTGGTTTGCTACTGATAATAAAGATCTGCAATTCTTTTGCTTCTGTTTCCCAAGATGAATTCTTCGAATTTCAGGTGAAAGTAGAATGTATATGACTGGATCAGTTATGTTGGCTATGTAATAGCAAATACTGACAGATAAGTAAACGTTTTTACTGAAGTGAACATTAGGTACAAACATTGCATATACAATTACCATGTCGGGTGTTACCATAAACAATATGAAAGTGAGGATTATCAGAAAAGTCATAGTAAACCCCTTGAATATTCTCATTTTTTGGGCGTGGTTAGTTCCCATATGGTCTCTGCTTTTTTTGCGTATCCTTTGTGATAAGCCAAATCCATAACTGTATGTTGTTATAGCAACTAGCAAGAATAAACCATCAAATGAAAGATCTATCATAAAAAGAATTTTATACAAATGTTCATGGAAAAAGTATATAAACAATCCTATGGCTGATGACACAAACCAAATCATCCCTAGCGTTATTTTAGTCCGTTTAATAGACCAATATACTGGATACCTGATGTTTAGAAATAATCTCATAAACTTATCTGCTGTTAAAAACGTCATGATTAGATATGCTGAATATGTGCTTGTCTTTACAATAGAATTATTGACTGTGTAAGCCAGACTTATTTTGCAAAAGTATAAAAAACCATTGATAACACGTATAATGCACATAAATAGTTCTGACATACTCAGGTTTATCAGTATTATGGTTTGGATTTTGTTAATTCTATTTTGCCTTGATTTCCATAGCAACAGTAACCCTAGCATATGTAGTGCAGTTCCGATTGCACTTAGTATAAGAGATAATATTTCTTTATTTTTCTCTTCCATGGAATTTTGATTTACCACGCTAACTAATTTTATTATACAAGAATTAGTTGTTGATTATTTCCTTTTTTTTCTTTTTTTTTTTTTTTTGATTTCTTTTAATGACTCATACAAAACACTATCTGCACTATAAAAACGTCATATATTCCCAGACTTATATTTCATTACATAATTCTCATGCAGCTGTTCTTCATATAAATTTGAATAGTTCTTTCACCTATTAGTTTTCTTCTCATTAATTTCTATTAATTTCTAATACATTTAGAATATCAGAATTTGATTGAATAGATTAGAACGGTGTTGTTATTACATAAATTATTGAGAAATATCTTGTTTTATTGTTTCTTATTTATGAACTACTACTATTCACAACAACTTTATTAAATTTAAATCCTAAAAAAAAAGATTATGTCTGTGTACAGTTTTTATCTTTGAATGTTTACTGTCTATATGTCTGCTGATTGTGTCTTTTAAACTTCCTGGATTTCTGCAGTTTTTTTAAATTTTTGTGACTGGTGCTATTTAGAAAATCTTGTGCTCCTCTTTTGATTTTATTAATGAGATGTTTTATAGCTGCAAATGTGCAAGGCCCTTTTCATTTAACCATCTGTTCTCAGTCATTTTTCTAGAAAATGTTTTTTTTTTTTTTTTTTTTTTTTTTTTTTTTTTTAAAATTTTAAATTAATAATGGGAAACAAAATTCTCAAAGGAGTTTTTTTTCTCTTAGAGTAAATAAATTTTGTATTATAATAGAAGACTATTTTTTTTATTTTTACTTTTTCGCCATTATAGTTACACCAATAAAGTTTGTAGAAAATTACATCCATTTTAAATGTTGTTATTATATGCATAATATAGAAAAGTTGAAAAGAAAATATTTTGACATTATTTTACTGCAAAAATGCCAGAAAAGACTGGCAATGTGGTTTGGAATAATCCTTACAAAAATTAAATGAAGTTTTACATCTCTCACATCCATTATTTCTATTATGTCTTCCATAGCATTAGGGCTCTGAAAGCAAATCCTTTCAAGAAGCATAAATGTATTAAAGGTTAAAAATATAAAGAAAAAAATTTTTAAAAAGCTACCATCTTGAATTTTTCAGTATTTACACCAACACTTTATATGGTGATTATAGTTGTTGAAGCTATATATTTTTTTTATATTTTCTGAACAAAGAAGAACTGCCTTACGTCCTTCTGAAAAAAAATTTTCATTCCGGCTCTTTAACTGTACCGAACCTGGAAAACAAACGATTCTCTCATAAATTGCTCAAGATTTTCTTGAAAACTGCACAAGAATATTGTTTTTGGCTTAACATTTTTCCAGCCGTCTTTTTCCAGGTAGTTTGAGTCTTGAAGCTTTTACAGCCTATTTAAATAAAGGAATAATGTCATTCGGCTTTTATACAAAGGCCAAGCTTTTTCATCTTTTTTTTTCTTTTTAATCCTTGGTCCATACTCCCTCATACGACTTCCATTTTTTATCAATGACAACCTTCCATAATTAATACGTATTCATTTTATTACTTTGTTGAGTGTTGCCAATGTCTGAAAAATCTGCTTAGGAGATTGTGCTTAAATGTCAATGCATTCATTTCATCAAGCATAACCTTCCCATTTTAGAGTTTTGAAACCGGTTTTATTTGCGTGAATTAGTTTATCAGAAAAATGATGAAAACCTTGTTTCATAATTTTGCAAAAGCAAGCTTTGTATTCAAACGAGTTAATCTTACTTCTATAATGTAAGAATTAATGACCGGAGTGACACAATCCGCTTAATTGATGATAATTATTAAACATATAATAGCTAAGAATATACTCGAGTTAGTATTTTGTTGAATTCATGAAAAGAGAGTTACTTTGGATAAAATAAAATCACTTGGCCGTACACTTTACAGAAAAAAGTTATAATGTGATTACCATTCTCCATTTATTTTCAAATAATTTTAAATTTTTTGTTTTACAAATTAATAAAGATTACACTCAGAAATGTAAAACAAGACATCAAGTTGACTTCGCTAATTGGCTGAAAGGGGGCTTGAAGATTTTAAAAAGAGGAGTCTTCTTAAATTTAAAGAATTTTTTTTTCCAAAAATTTAGCCCAGCACAATTTAGTTCGGATTTTTACGAAAGCTAGCGTAACTTGGAAGCTGGAGCTCATTTGGCAACAATGCGAAAAAATTCTCTCTATAGTAAAGTTTTTTTTTTTTTTTTTGCTGAGCCAGCAGGTTTTTGAGTCAAAATTCGTGCCTATTTCTTCACATTTTGTCTCGCTTTCCCATTTCTTCATTAATAATACTTGAACAGTAAATAATAATTAAATGGAGACAATATCGTCTCGCCTACCCATTTCTTCATTAAGGATACTTGAACAGTAGAGAATAATTCAATCGAGACAATAAGATGATATCTTTGTTGTTTTTTACCAAATCAAAACCACATCAAAATTAATTTCAATTACTGGCCACAGAGAATTTCATTGTTTTAATATTTAATTAATTGTTACTGCTCAACGTAATTTTTTTATTTTAAAACTTTCCATTGAAGTTAACTTAACATAAATAAGTAAAATGTTTTACATTCTGAGAAAATTTATATTAAATTCTATATATATTTTTTGCTTTTAAATTACATATGATTGTTACTTTTGCGCTAGGTCATGAGTAATGGCATACTCAGCACACACCACCAATTGATACTGGTATAATATTAAATTAGAATAGATATTTCTTTGCCTCTTAACTAAATATAACAAACGTCGAACTTTAAAAGCACTCTGGGTGAGGTTTTTAACAAAAAAAATGTACTTCATTCATGTTTTCCATTTTCTGTTGCCTGAAACAACAGCATGTTTTGATTTTCGGAAGATTTTCGACTAATTAATAGTGATTTCAAAATCTGTTTTAAACACACAATTTCACGTGCTATGATTACTTTCTATGCTCTCTTTTGACTGCTGTGCTATTTTTAGAATGTTCTCTTTCTCCTTTTTCCTACGGCCATGTTTTTCTGGTGAACGAAACATGATTACATCACCCACCGTCACGTTATTTACTTAAATTGAGAAAAAATGCGAAGGCTTTAGTCAAGGTGTGTTGAAACACAAACATGCAATCCAAATAGATACATATATCTAATAGAAGCTTGTTTGCTCGTTTTCAATGGTTAAAACAGTTAATATAACACCATTGACAGCCTCAAAATTCCATTTTACCTCTTATGTTGTCATTAAACAAACAAAATTATAATGCTAATCAAAACAACCATTACTTTTCTGTTTAAAAAAAGAATGGAGTCAATATTTGCCGAAATTTACCATACACTTCTCATTCTTTGCAAGCTTTCCAAATATTCCTTCTCCTAGAGTTGTATTTAATATTCAAATAAAGATTAAGTAATTAGTAATTGGCACATAAACGTCAAAAGTAAATGTTACTCTTTTGATAATGTGACTGGTATGTATGTTATATTTAATTATGAGTATAATTTTAGTGTCACCTTTATGGTCTAGAAATCTTGCTATTATAAAAGACAAAATTTGTTCATTGAATGTAAAAAATATTTTAGTCTTTTAAGCGAAGGTACACTAGGTCTTAAAATTAATATATAGACATCGACAACCATTTGACATATTTCGACAACATTCTTTTTGCCCTTATTTCTACTTAATAAAAAAATTTATTTAATTAAGATATTCCTCTAAATAACACCAACATTTCACAGCTAAAATAGTTATTGATATTTTGCTTTAAAGTTGTATTTTCATAGTGTTGGAAAAGTTAAATCAATGCGCACAGGCACACGCGCACCAAGATTAATAAATAATCAAGTCATGCAGTGATAAAATGAAGTGTTTAATAACTATAAAATTATTGTTTTTTTTTTTTTTTTTTTTTTTTTTTTCAATTTATAGGAATAAACATGAATAAAAGATAATCTGTATATTGATGCACTGTGTTTTTTTTTTTCTTTCAAATTATATATTACAGTCTCTGAATGAAAAAAATTGAAATTAAATGTCTTGATCAGCATCTGAATTGTTTTAATTCTAGCCTGTTACAAGATATCAATTTTGATTACATTCTTATCAAGAATCAGTGATAAGTAATATCTTTGATATTTAAAATATTTTCTTATCTCTGTGTATATATAAACCTTTCGTTCAATATTTAAAAGTATGAATTTATAATCACCTTTTCATTCAATTTTGACATTTATCTGCCTTTTTTCCCTACAATTATTTACATTAAATGTCAATCTTGTGGCTATTGGTATAAGGAGTTTTGCCAATACCCAAAAAATGCATCAGATTACTGTCCACTATTTTATCTACATAATTATGAAGTTATAGTTAGCTCAACATTCAATTTATATTAAAATTATACATATTTATATTATATATATATATATATATATATTTGATGTCAAAAATAC
>JAUZNK010000130.1:0-28233 GCA_035046665.1 Euphysa ruthae
TATAGCGTAAAATTGAGGGATAGGAATATGAGGTAATAACCAAGAAATATAAAAAATATATATTTACATCAAAGCTTTTTGCTTTCGCTCTTGAGAATGTAATAATTCCTTTTTAAGATAAAAATCTGACGTTTTTTTTTTTCAAATTTATCTTTAAACACGATAATTGTTTATCTATAATTGTTGTGAAAGTATTTATTATTTAAAGTGCCAAAACCTTATTTTTCGTACCACATTGAAAGACATGTTGAGGGAATAAACACGAGGATTCTACCACTTCTACTCTCAAGAATGTGTTGGTGTTGAATGAATCAACACATTCATGAGAGTAGAACTGGTGAATCCTAATGTTTATTCCCTCAACACGTCTTTGTGGTACGAATGTGGTACGAAAAATAATTATTTAATTGAACCATTTTGCGAAGCTAATACCATGTTGTTTAAAAGACGTTTGGAATTTTTTGAAAATAATAGCCAGAGTAAAGGTTTCGACACTTTAAATAATAAACACTTTAGCAAAAATTACAGAAACACAATTATCCAATTATCGTGCTTATACATAAAAAAATGTCAGATTTTTATTGTAAAGGAATTATTACATTCTGAAGAGCGAAAACGAAAAGCTTTAATGTATATGTTATTATTATTTCTTGGTTTTTACCTCATATTACTGTATTCTTGTACACCTCATATTCTTGTATTCAGATCATCTAATGTTAAAATTTCTCTACGTTTTAGGGGTGCTGTAATTTATAATGGTTTTTATGACAATATGCATGCCAAATACAAAATTTAGTCTCTGCTAACTTTTAACAATGTTACCAAGAACTGTGTTTTAGAGATTATGTTTGGATTTAAATTACTTAATTAAATGTTTACATTTTATATAATTAAAAAAAAAAATCTTTAACTCGTAGGGATTGCAATAGTACAAAAAAACAAGTTGTGTTTTTTACCACACTATGCGTGTTGATACAACACAGTGATATAATGTAAAATAGGAAATGAACTAATAAAAGAAATTATATAAAATTAGCTATCATTATACTCAAACTTTCACTTGTCCAACCATGCTACAAAAATTCAACCATTGTTAAATTTAGGATAAAATCAATAAAGAAAATTAAAAAAATATCACACCTTTTCTCCAAGATTTCTGGATCCGTTATTCGTGTATTAGTCATGTGCGTATGAATACCACTACGGCCATGCCAACTAGGACCCTTAAATGAAACGAAACGATACATTATTACAAAATTTTTAAATTTAAGCCAAATGAGTTTAAAAAAACAACTTCACTCTTTGATCAGGAAGTTCAAAAATTGTATGGTACCTTGGTTTTAACATTTTATCATTAAGCGAATAACCAACTACCAGCTGTCTTTATTGACTATTTACATATCATATATAAGGCTTCAATTGAATGATTGCAATATGATTTAGACCAGCATCAAAGAAAAATAAATTACATAGATCTCAAATACACCCAGAGTCGGGCAGCTTTGTAATTTTAATTCAATAGAGGTAATATCTCCATAAAAACTAAAGACTTTAAAGGATCTGTGATTGCAGGTCAATCTATTTTTAAAATGTTATCCATAAAAATTACCCAAAATATCTTTCTGAAATAATGACCGCTACAATTGAATTGTGTAATCCAAAATTTTTAAATTCATTTTGAAAAATAACTTCAGCTACTATCCTAATAGCTTTTTTCCTTTTCGCATTAAAGCTTACAAATGTTGCTTAACTCAAAAAGTCAAAACAATTCGACATACTTATATTTTAAAAATTGTTTATTTTATATATTTCAATCATAATATTTTTTCTTTTAAATATTTATACAGGTTCTAACCAGTAAGTCATATTTACTATGAAAAAGGTTGAAAATTATTGCATTGGTTCTTTTACTTAATTTAAACGTTGTGTTCATTGAAAAAAAATATAACATACAGCACCAGCCCCACCAGCTACTGTTTCATAGTATCCACTGCTACCATCACCAAATGTCACATTGTTCATACAACCCTATAACCACAGAATAACAAAACTCATTTCAAACATTTGACAAAAAATTGCAAAACTGAATATTTAATTATTAAATGAGTTCTATTCAATAAAATTCAGAAAAATTACCTAAAACTCCCTTGGTAAAAAAAAAAAAAAAAAAAAACATATATATATATATATATCACCTGTTCTTAAATAACAATGGGAATTAGAAAAATTTCTGATATACGTTCTACATTTCAAAATTATATGGAGTCATTTTGCAACAGGGATCTGGTTGCAATGACAAGTTTTATCACCTCATATACCAGCCACGAAAAAATACTGCTGGGAAAAAAGCAATGATAGATTATCTCTTAAAAAAACAATTTGCGTTTACCCCAGCTGCAATATACAAGATGAGCTTATGTTGATGCGACAACACAAGTCTAATTTCAGGCATTAACAACAGATGTATCAGCCAAAGAAGTGGGGTAAATTACACAGAAATGCAATTTTATAAAAATGTTGGCAATTAAAATAATGAAGTTCACAATGCTGAAGAAAGCGAAGATGTCAAGATAATTAATAAAAAAATACTTGCCATACTGCAATCAGAAATTTTACAAACTACTATTGTTTATAAAAATTTATTAAACCTTTTGAAAAATTGCTTTTCAAATAAATTTTTAATATCAAATGATACCTGAGATGCAGCACAAGTTTGAAAAGCTTTAAATATAACATCTACGAGTCGTTGACTGGTAAGTACATTGCCACCTACCACTGCTGCTTCTGAGTGTGGGTTAATCATGCTCCCATATGGTAGTATAACATCTATTGGTGACAAACAGCCCTATAATAAATATAAATCGATTAATCTTGGATAGATAATCACAAAAGTGCTTCCAAATAGATTAAATTTTTCCAATAAATCAAATAAATAAATGGGCCAAAATAAACGTATAGAAATGCATCTAAAATTGCATTATACTTATACAGAAAAAAAAAAAAAAAAAAAAAAGGAAGAATAAATTGATAATTTAATAAGTTTTATTCTTGAGAAAATTTCTCAATTAATTACAACCTCAACTCTATTAATTGAGGTTGCAATTAACTAAGGCTAATACTTAGAGTAGCGAACCTGGTTAAGGGGTATGTCTTTATCGATCATGCAACGGATACAATAGATGAGGGCTGAATAAGCTACTGCACGTGGCGCATTACAATTACCATACACTTGTGGACCTGTTCCAGTAAAATCAAAAGTCGCAGTTCCCTGAAAAAAAAAAAATCCTTATTTGAAGCCATAATCTAAGCAAACAATTCAATACAAAAAATTTCAAACATATTAAAACAATTAAAGTTTGGCAGCCGCTAATGTTTTCTTTTATTTTTTAAATAAAATATTTTGACAGCAGATGACAATGTAAAAATTTCTTAACTGTGACAATTTTCAACAACCTAAAAGGCTATTCTAGTCGTCTTGCCATAGATATCAAAGATTTCAAAAAGAATGTGAATATTATACTGTGTAAGATTTCTTGATATGAAAATTTTTATATTTAATTTTTATCATTTGAATTAACTGCTGATCCTAATTAAAAGTCGCCAAACAAAATTCTTCAATAATTGCAACAAACTTAATAAGATTTTCTCCTGATTAGCAAAAAAAGTGTTGTGGATTGGAGACTTGTGCGTTCCATTGACCCTAAAAGCTATGCTAGCTAAGATTTCAGTCTCTGGCACAACTAACCAAGCCATATAGATAAAAAAACAGGAACTAGAAAAATTGCTTTAGATGAGTAAACCACAACGATAAAAATTTATTTTGTGACTAACAGATTTATTACCAGCAGCAGTTACCATCACAACAAATAATAGGAATATAGTTTTCAAGAAACTATTGGAAGCAGGAAAATGGCTGACCCAGTAGCACTATGTAATAAACTGGACATCTGGTTTTAGAATTATGATGGTTCTTTGCATCAACCAGTATCTAAGATTACTAGGATACTAAATATTAAAAAAAATATATCAAAAGAAATCAACATGAAAAGCAAAAAGAAATGACAGAAAATTTCCAAAATAAAAAATTGCCAGTATGGGATATTATTGAACACAAAAACCACAAAAATGAGAAGATATGCATTAAAAGGCACAATGTTTGATATTTTCTAAAAAATTCTTGATGACAAACCCTATTCCTTCTCATAGCTGTGCATTTTTATTATTACTATAAACGTTATCGTGTGTCTTAGCAAAGCTCATCAACAAAATGATTCCCTTGAAAATGTTGAATTCAAGAAGGCATTTTATTCTGTTAATAGAGCGAAGATGTTAAAAACATATATAAGAATACGTAATTCCTTCTTATCTCTTGAATGCAACTGCATTTCTTTACAAAGATAAAAACGCAAAACTGATTACTCTAGATGAAACAGAACCTTTAATATTATACAAGTCATACAAGGAGAAACTTTTGATCTGTATTTGTTTATTTGATAGACTGTGTAATACGAAACTGTCGGTGGTAGACTATGTAATACGAAACTTTTGGTTGCAGACTACGTAATACAAAAGACTCATGGTGGTAGACTATGTAATACGAAAGACTCTTGGTGGTAGACTATGTAATAAAGAAAGACTCTTGGTGGTAGAATATGTAATACGAAAGACTCTTGATGTTAGACTACGTAATACGAAAGACTCTTAGTGGTAGAGAAGAAGAGTTGTGTTTTGAACTGAGAAAATAGAATACCAGAGTTTTAATCAAGAACAAGAATGTGAACTTATAGCCAATGATGGCAAATAACTTATAGCAGAATAATAACTTTCAATACTTGGGTTCCTGCATGAATAGCAGTGATAAAGACATTGACTTTTGAAGACTTTTGCAGACGTCAAGTTTCATCTAGAAGAAAATATTTCACCTATTTTCAGTCTTCATAAAATTTTTAAAATGGCAAATTTACAAGCCATAATAGGAATTTTCAGGAATTTAATAGGGGTGATTCACGCTTTTAAGGCAAAGTACCATTCCTGATGATCCTGATGATAATCAAAGCAATTGATGCAAAAAAAAAGAAATTCCAAAAATCAAGATTCTAACGGCTATAAATTACTTGTGCTGTCATGGGAAGATGAAAGTGAATCAAATGTTTAAAATTGCTTTGACAAAGCAGGCATTTCTGTTGAAGAGCAAGATAGGACACAAAATTATTTGGATTATCCATTCAGTGAGCTAAGGAGCAACTTGAAAGAAATGAAAACATGGCAAGAGTATGAAATTCCTTAGCCACATTACTCTTGAAAGTTTTGTATGTTTAGATAATTCTGTAGCTGCAACTGAGACTACGCTATCTGTGAATGAAATAATCAATAGTCTACAAGATATCACAGACAGCATTGCAGTTGATGATGACGAGATTGCAAGCATTCAAAGACAATGAATGCTTGCAAAAGCCTAGTTGCACTGAGGTAAGAAATATTGAAACACTTTTAGCCTTAAGCCTATTTGTAGAAGAAGATGGAATATGCTCATCGATCGTGAATGTGTCCAAGTTGGTTGAAAAAGAACAAGTCAGTTAAAACAAGCGCCCATTCACGATTTTTTTCCACAAAGACTTGTTCTAAGTAACTATATAAAAGTAATTCTCATAAATTGAACTCACTATGCCTTATTTTTCCTCTTCTGCAATAATTGTGGTATTTTAATTATTGATAAAAAAAAAGAGCTATTTTCTAAAACAATAATCTACCTTGTGTTCGTTGATTGTTACAGTGAGTTTTATTGCTGATCCATCATCCATATGGTCGACTGCTTCCAATATTGTTTTCCCAGTTCGCAGCTACACCAAAAAATAAAAAATAAATGTGCGTTAATGGCGTGTTATGAAATCAAAACAGTTTTAAAACAAGTATTTAACTAAAAGGGAATTTTAATTATATCAGGTAATGCTTTCAAAGGATTTTATTATTTTCCAATAAATTGTGGCTAAAAAGAAATTTACTTCTTGAAGACAAGTTTTTTATAAGAGCACTTTTAAACATATTCTAATTTTCCTTTGTAATATCTGGTCTGATTTTAAATTTTCATCTCCTGAAAAATCATGACACCACCAGGATTTTGCCCACATAAAATTTTTGGCCTCAGGCAATTCACATTAAAATTTTTGCGTCCCCAAGTATTTAACAAAAATATGCTTAAAAATCATTGCAATCCGTAACATCTAAATTAAAAATTTACTATAAATAGTAATTTCCATAGAGTAAAAGTATGTGAAAATGGGTGTGTAAAACTGTAATAATAATCATGGTTAGATGAAATGTTTGCATATATATTTATAATCGTGGAGAAAAGTTTTGTATGGGTAAATAAGTGTAATAAAAATCAAAAAATATCCCAAGTCTATGTTAATAAAATATAATGCTTATATTATATAGCACTTAGATTACGACTAAATTTTTTTTTTTTTTTTTTTAATTAAAATCAAAGAAAAAGGTCAAAAAAAGCTTATCTAAAAGAGTTCTAGAGAAATCAAGAAAAAAAAATTACCCTAGTTTCTTTAGCAATCTCTTTTAACATTTCATGTACAACATCCTCAGCATTTTTCTAAAAAAAAATTTATGTATAGATATTATCAGCCCTCTGAATTTGAAAAGTATTTGGCAGCATTTTTTTGCCACTGCAGACAGACTGTTGACATTCATCAGCGATGGTGGCGTTTTCTTCGAATTTTCAAATTTATACATCAGGCCTAATAGGCACATTAAGAAAATAAAACCACAGACATTCTTGAACACAACAGAATAGTAATAAATAATAAATAAATAATAAAAAACATAAACTTTGAATTATGTCATTAATTTTATTGCAGCATTTTTATTAGTAAAAACATTTTTCCGTCTTCATCATACCTAACTATTATATTTTATAATTATCATATATACTACTTAGTTTCCACCAGTCCTCTCAAAGAGACCAACGCGATCACGCTGACAGGCAAATTTACTGGACCTCAAAAAATTAAGTCATTAAAAAAAGTAAGAAACATTTTGAAAATAAAAAATTTAACGCTGTATAGTGATTCTAAACATTTGATTCTCAGAAAGGATGTCACTTAAAGACATAACATTTAAAATGCCTTTCTGAAATCTAAAATGATCTTGTATGAAAAAAAAAGTATTTTTTTTAAACACTCTAACATAATATAATTTACATTTAATTTACACGTAGCACAACAGCGCTAATATTCGAAAAAAAATATTGTATAAAAAGGACCTGCAAATTTATAGTATTTATAGTTAGCAAATTATAAATTGGTGAGTGATATTTGAGATCTTTATACAAAACATAAATGTTAAATATGGCGACTTTTAAAATGTTTCGTATTAATATTAAATAATATTAATATTAAATAATATTAATATTAAAATGGAAAGTAATAGTAAAACATATATACATACAAAAAACGCGTTAGAAAGAGTCAGTTTAAACGAGACATGGAATGAAATTATTCAAAGAATTATACCCCCCGACATCTTCCAATATTAATTTAAATATTAATACCGATGAAGCTAAGAAAGGGATAAGATTTTATTACTATAAAATATGAGGCTAGAAAAGGAAAACATGAAGTCTTCAAAATATGTTGAGCGAGACGATTTTTCACTATAAGAAAATAAAAACATCAACTTAACCACATAGCACATGTTAATTTTATTCATAAATATCAGAAGCTTGTCATGAGGTCAGAAGCTGATAAACAAATCGAAGAACTAAGCTTTTTTTAGCTAAGAACTAAATTCTAGTTTTCTCTTACTAGGTATCTATGGCTTTTTAAGTATTGTTTTTTTTGTGAGTAGCTTTCCATCAAGGTACTGGTTTTTCAACAGCGTTTTTGTAGCGGTCATTTGAAAAATTCCCATCATACCTGAATCTTAGCAAAAGTTCTAGTGTATCATTTTTGAGAGACAATCTCTTCTTAGAAAATATTCTCCATAGGAATAAGAAAATTTGCTCTGCCTTGGCATTTGTAAGCAAACAAATAAATTTCTAAAATTTTCAATAAAGTCGTGGCAAATTTATGGCTAACTTTAAAAACTAGTGGGCAACTTTTCAGAAGTGAATTTAGAACAAAACCTTATAATGTGGTTTCCAGCAAGATCTAAGTCTTTGTTCAACTTTCTTTCTTTTTGTTGAGTAATCATAAATTACATTAAATTCAGCAAACAGATCTTCAACTTCCAAATAAATGTAGGATTCAGTATCGAGGATGACAGCGATTCATTTGTAAATCGGTTAATCAATTATAGGGTTTAGAAGAAGCTTTAACAATTCTTTTAAGTTTTTTCCAAATTAGAAGGTAAGAGACTTTGTGAGGCTTTCTTCAAAACTTTCATGCAGTAAATAATTATACAGTGTCATATTGTTGTTTGGATTAATCTGAACTTCATTTCGAGTCCAGCACTGAGTCGTCATCATTTTTTATACGGTCAAGTGTCTCACTAGCATGTCAGCTTTTGCATCGGCATTGCCAACCTGAGCTGCGAGAGCTGATATTTTGTTAGAATAAGAATCAACGTATGTTCCAAAAGATCAAACTAGAATTTTACCGGCTTGTCAAAGTTCCAAATTAGATGTAGAAATTTAATAACATAAACTTCCATAAGAAGATCCAGGCAATATATACAACCAGGATAGTTGTATTTATGATAAAAATATATCAACGTAGGAGGATAGAAATATCCTCCATTATTAAAGCCAAATTTATTTGGCAACAACGAGGCTTAAGAGACAATATTTTTATAAGATACAAGTCTTAATTTAGTCTCACAGACGTTTATAGCATCCCTCATTTTTTCTTTAAAGAAAAAAATGGACGAATTTCGACGGACGAAATGAAAGAGGCTTACTGTAGATGGTCCTTAATGCTACCTTTATCATTTATTTACTATATCTAATTAAATGGTTGTTAAACAACTTGTTTCATTTTAGTTCCTAAATTAATATAATCCATACCTGTATATAACTCATATACGCCTGTACAACGTCAAGACCATATTCATCAATTAAATTTGTTATAAGAGTTATTCCCTGAAAAATAAGCAAGTTTTTAAAATTTAAAACAAAGCCGACTGTTTCAATTGTTCAGCCTAAAAAAATTGGTGTACACTGATTACTAAAAATAATAACTTAAGACTGACTGTGAGAAATAGCACAATACTCAAAAGTGTGATAGAAAATATATTTTCAAAAACATATTTTTTAATATTTCAAAAAGCAAAGAACATCAATACCAGAAATACATCAACTCAACTTGTTCAAAAGAATATAAAATAGCCAAACAGTTGTTTACAATAAAATATTATTTTTATATGCATTCCACAATGCCAACGTAGAAACCAAGAATTTTATTAGTAAAGTATGTGTATCTCCTAAACGGTTTGATTTTTAGATAATTTTTTCATATTTCTATAATTTAAAAATAAATATAATGCACCGTTATTAAGTTTTAACAACTCGGTCTCACAAAAATAATTGACGATTAGAATATAAAAAAGATTGTACCAATTCCAACTTTTCTGTAAAGTAATTTGAATTTTTAAAATACACACATTTTTATTAAACTCTGACTAATCATTTTCATGTTTTATAATTTTAATGGCGATGAGTTAAATACTCAGTCTACTAGTTAGTTATTTATATTACCATTTCAATTCTAACAAAATAGTAACAAAGTATAATAATGAAGTTATTTCATTCTAGTTGACAATTTAATAACAAATGCTATGAGAATATTGTTTATCACATTGGTCTAGTCAATAGGAATACTATCAACATGCTTACTTTGCTGATCAATGATCCCTTTTAAGTGTTTTCAGGGACAGGTTAGCAAAAAAAAAAGAAAGATTGAAAACTGGAAAAAATAGGCCAGGAATAAAAAATGGAAAAGGGTTATCTTATAGGTGGTAGAAAATTATTGTGAAATAACGCTGCAGTGCAGTAAAAAACAAACCACAATAACTTTGTGAGGAAACTATTTTGTGGATATTTGTAAAATCAAAATTTAAAATTTGAGTTATCTATGCATAAATCTTTATAAATAAATATATATTATAAATAAATATATATTTATAAATAATATATACTAACTTTGTTATTGGCAGCTATTTGTGCTTTGAGATCAGAAATATTGTCTTTAAGGTTACGTGTCCCTGAACACCCAGGGTATTTCTTTGGTTCAAACAGTTTATTAGTAAGTTCTAAAAATAATACAAACAATTACAATTCATTATTTTATAAAGCTGAGTCGGTTTAATGCTATAATACACAAAATTTCATTATATTGCTTATATATGTGATTGATTAAATTTTTTATTTTAATAAACATACTTGTTGATAAAAACATTCGCATTCTTTTTTCCATTAAAAAAATTAGGTATTCTCTTATTATTAATTATATATGAGAAATTAATAGTTCCCATACAATGTTATGAAATATCATTCAGAATATTTAAATTTTAAACTTAACTTACAGTGTAATAATACATACCATTCTTAAAGAAAATACAATTTAACAAAGATAATTTTGTTAAGATAAGAGCTTTGGGGTAATGCAGTAAATTTTTTTCACTTTCAAACCATTCACCAATCAGAATGCATAAATACAATTGCAGTTAACAGATACATCTGGAAAATGAGGCATTTGATAAAACGTTGGTATCGAAAGAACTATAATAATGTGAAATATTGTAAAAACACATTTTTTTCTCTTTCTAAGTGTTATTTTATGTAAAAAATTTGGAAAATTAAACATCAATATTTAGTAAATTTAGTTGAAAATTATCCCGGTAAGCTTGTGATATTACTTCACTTTCAATTATGAAATGATCACCTGAATTTTTTCCCTCTGGCTTATTAATCTAATATCTAATATTCAGTCTAATATTTAGTATATTAAAATTCATCATCATTCATTAATAAGAAAAACCTGATGTTAAATATTTACGAATTGAAAAAATTAACTCACCCTCTTCCTGAAAAACTCCATCTTTAACAATTTTGAAGCTTTTGAAAACAGCACCTTCTTCAAATATTGTCTTGGAATTAGGTGGCATAGAACCTAAATATCATTTGTAAAATTACTACAAATAGCGATTAGTAAAAGAATACCTAAAAAAACAAAATTTTTAAATTTAGAACTAATAAGTTCACAAAATAACAAGAAATTGCTGTCGAAAATGCAAAGGAAGTTGATTCCTCAGGACACTTCTGATGTGGAATTGAAAATAAAATATTCTTATTTAGAATAATTCTAAATAAGAATAATTTATTTTCAATAAATTCGGAAGTGTAACAATTATTATTAAATAATTTAAAAGAAGTTATTAATTTTAACGTCAACAAAAAACTTTGAAATATAACCTGATTTACTTTATAAGTCTTACCAGGTGTGGTTCCACCAATATCAGCATGATGGCCACGTGAAGCTACAAAGAACACAGGTTTTGCAACGCCGGTATAGAAAACCTAGTTTTCATAAAAAAAATATATAGCCCTTGCAAGACCAGAAATAAAAACCTAAATTTAAAACATAAGTATAATCATTTAAGTAACACTTGAGATGATCAATTTTGTAAAAATATAAAAAATAACAAATTGAAAAAGCCATTACATTACATTGATAATGATATGTAAACTTACATGTTAAAAAAAATTTTTTTTTTTTTTTTTTTACTTTTAAAGAATTACAAAATCTCCAACACATATTAAATTCAAAACAAAACATACATGCTTCTTCCTTGCCGGTTAGACGAGTTTAATATTTGAGCATATAAACACATGCAGGAAAAAAACGCTCTGACAGAAATAGAAATATAGCAAGATTTTTAATCTGACAAAAATATATATTAACATACAGGAGTAATGACTGTTAGATCCGGGAGATGTGTACCTCCAGCAGAAGGGTGGTTACTGAGTAGCACATCACCTTCTTTTAATTTATCACCAAGAGTTTGAATCTAAAAACAAAATTATGATTAAAAACTTAAGTCCGGAATGAGACTTTTAAATTATTCTACGTCTACACCTGTTAATTTCTTACTTCCCACTCAAATAATAAAAAAATTTAAAGCCTCTTCACCTAGAGCTAATATTTTTATCATACAAGAAGCTATACACTAATTGTTTAAACAGCAATTGTCCAACATGAGAAATCAAAAAACATGTTGAAGAATCGTTAAGAGATCTATTTTTAATTGGCTAACAAATGTTTAGTTTTTCAGGCAGACTTTTAAGCCAGTCTTTAAATATTTTTTCAAGCATAGCTTTGGGTAAATTGGAGATAGTAATACTTTTATTGAAAAAATAACAGAAAAAAACCTGGTATTTGATTGTTTCTTGCATTGCTCCAAGATGCACTGGAATATGTGGTGCGTTTGCTACCAAGCCTCCATCTGAGCCAAACATAGCACATGAAAAGTCTAGTCGTTCCTAAGAAATATTTATCTTATAAAAAAAAAAGCAAATCGCAATAGCAAAATTTTTGATAATCTTATGGTATATATATAATCTTAAAAAAACATTTGAACAGTGAATGCAGCAATCTTACAAAACCATTTGAGCAGTGAATGCAGCAATCTCACAAAACCATTTGAACAGTGAATGCAGTAATCTCAAAAAACCATTTGAGCAGGAAACACAGCAAGCTTACAAAAATTTATAAATTGAAAATTGATGCTAATTCAAGATGAGGTGCATATGCAAACTTATGACAAAGAATCACAGGCATCCCGAATTGAACGAAAAGAAGATTTCAGCTTTACATTCAATCTTTATGCAATTAATTTTCAACTATTTAGAGCTTAAATGAGAAATCCTTTGCTCATAGGTTTTAAATCTAGACCGAGTTAAAAAAATGATGGGAACAGAGCTTTTAAGATCTGTGACGTCCAAAACACCGGTTTTGTGCATTTTACAGACAAGAACAGTTCTAAGAGGAAAATAGAAAAAATTTGTTAAAAATACTTCTAATGTATACCATTAGAAAGATATTAAAATACTGGGGAATATTTACTAAAAAACTATAGCCTTAAAATTGTCTCAAAAATAGTTATAGTATAGCATAATTTTTTTTCTATAAAAATCAGGGGTTAAGCTAGTTTTTAAAACATATAAATAACTCTGCATTCATTCTTGTTTCTGGATTAAAATGAAATCAGACAGAAAATGGACAAAATCTTTTGAAAATTATGTACATATGACTAGAGCAAGAATAGATTAAATAAATTATTATTCTTAACTGGTAAATAAAAGTATTCTTTAATGGTCAAAAGACATTTTGTTGTAGCATCTAATACAACGTTAGCTTGTACTGCTTGGGAGTTATACTTTAACTATCAGTTTATTACAATAGAAAAGTTAGTGTGTCTGTGTTTATTTAAAAGAGATGGTTACGGTCCTAATCTTGCATATGAGAATATTGCCGAAAATACCAAAAGTTTTCAAGAGTTTGATTGTCCACAAATTAAAATATCATTTCCGGAAAATGATAATTTATCTGAGCTATTAACAGGTAATAATGGAAAGTTTAATAACTCTTGCAAAAACAAGTCTAGTAATTTAAAATCAGAGAGAGCAATAAAAAGACAATAAATAAATGAAGTGCGAGAGAAAAATAAGAATGTCACAACTGATATAACTGAAGGAAATACAGGAGAATCTTAGAAAACTATGAAAACGAGGAACAGTATTTCTTCACCGAGTAACATTTTAAATGTTTATTTTGTAATGAAATAAATGGATGCTTCATATATCAGTATCACTTTTAACTTAGGGGTAAGAGAGTGTGTAACTATATGAGAGGATAATGTCCTTTTAAGTAAACTTAGTTCTGGTGACATGATGGCTCAGTACACCGTTTAACATACCAACTATATTTTAGCTGTATATCACACTGCCCACTAAAAACAATTTAAAGATAATCATAGTGAACATGAAAAGCAAATTAATGGAATTGCTCTTGCAGAGCTAGTATCATTCATTGGACAAAGTGCTACAGAGCAAAATAATTCCACTGCGTAAAATAACTGAGTTGGCAGAAATCTACAAAACTAAGTTGGTGCAAATTGAAGATCATTATCCAAACCAGATTCACACAAACAAGTTATGAAATCGCATTATAGCACATTTTGAAAATATAGTTGAGTACAAGGAAAGCAAATATAGTTTTTTAGTACTTAATTCTGATATAGACTCAACCCTAAAGTGTCTTGTAATTCAGACTATAATCACAAAGCTTTTTCTTTCAAAAACTGCAAGTATATTGATAAAATACATGTTTAACAAAACAAACAAAGAATTTGATGGCATATACCAAACATCTCCGAAACTCAGAAAGTAAATGCTCAACTTTCATGGTCAGCATTTAACGAATTTAACAAATATCACGCCAAGCAAACAACTGACTTTGTTTTGCAATGAATCAAAGTCTTTTATTATGATTCAACATGGCATGGAGATTATAAAGCAACCAGTTAATTTTCTTCACAAAAATCAAACACCTAATCAAACAAATGACTGTAGATGAACCTCTGCATGCAATCGCAAGACAAATTCTATGGAAATGGAGTAACGATTACAGTAAAGATAAGTATGTTATCGTAATGGGTGCGTAACACATTGAGATAACAGCACTGAAAATGTTGGGTAAGTGGTTGAAGGATGGTTGGTCAATGCATTGACAGAGGAAAGCATAGCGTCATAACCAGAATATTCATAATTTCTATTGTGATCCACAGTAATTGATCTAATTATTCTACTTTTTGTACGGTATACTCAATCAAGGGATTTTAATTTAAGCTACTGAAGGCTTCTTCAGTGGTTTTTTGCACTAGATCACTTTCATTATGCTAGATGAATGACTGTACACTTATGTGATATGCTTATGTGATAGGCTAGAATTATAGGAAACCTGTCCTGATGTAGCTGAGTACTTTTATAAAGGGATGTTTGTTGTTTCGAAAACCAAGAGATCTTTTTTTTTTTTAATGGCATTGATCATGAACATAAGCAAAACAACAAACATGTAAAAGGAGATAGAGGTATTGATTATTAGGTGTCTAGTTATAAATTTGCAAAATTTTTTTGAGGTAGGTAGCTCGTAAATTCAAAAAAAAAAATTCTTTAATAAAGATTATCACAAATATATCAAATAATTTAATAAGAAAAGTCTTTGATTTTTTTTAGGTGCAATTGGGTTAACTGGAGATTCTATTCAGTTGTTATGACGGATGGTATGTGGACCAGAGGTTGCTTGTTATATCAACTGAGTTCAAATTCAACCCTACCACACAATAACCAAGATAACGAACAGCAGTTTAAAAACCACAGACAAATCACTAGTTTCCAAAAAAGATTTGGAAAACAAGTTAGTGACTTAGTATCAGTGTTTTTGCAAATGGGTAACCTCTTTATGGAAAAAACAAAATATCTTCCCGTTCTAGACAAACATGATAATATGGATTCATTAGCATTGTTAAAAACATCAAAACAAAGGGAGATATTCACAATTTTCGTAAATGAGCATTTGAAAGGAAATTATAAGTCCTCATTTGATCCGATCAAATTTAACAACTTCTACTTTTGAAAATACCTGCACCAAAAAAAGTAAACTCTACTAAAGATCACATACCAATGCTAAAAAAGAATTGCCATTTTTTTTCCCAGCTGTACATAAGTTGCTAAGTAAGAGATGGAAACCTTGAAGAGTTTTTCCAGCACAAGAATCAAGCATTTCCATTTTCACTTTCGAAAAATGGGGAGATACGAACTGGAAATAAATCCAACTTAATAACTTGCTTAGAAAATGTCTCTGAAAAAAATGTCCATCATTTTACAGCAAATATTTTCATTTTAGATGGTGCAGTAACAATAAATATGTTAAATTCAGGGTGTACTAAAAGATTTGATGAATACACTACAAATGTATATGTACCAATCATTAAAAAACAACTACAATCTGCTCATTGAATTGATATCGCCTGGGATTTTTATATAGAAAAAATTTTAAAATTGTCAATAAGAACAAAGTGAGGCGAAGTTGTTCATTGACAAGTATGCAAAGACACTGCAATTCCAGGTAGTTGGAAATTTTTTCTTAGATGAAAAAAGACTGAGTTGTTTAAGCTTATTGCAGATGCTGTAGTTAACATACAAACCGAAAAATGATTATATCATCGTATGAAAAGCAAATGTTTCTTCACCCAAAAGAAGCTAATCTAAACTGTCTTAAAAGTCATTGACACTATGTATGACTTTGTAGCATAAAAATCAAATTTAAAATTGTTGTCGGATTTCATTGTCTTATTTTACAGGTAAACTTTAAAAATAAGATTGTTTTAGCAATTCAGGGGGTAATGTCGGAGTAGATAGCGAAATGTTCCAGGGCATTTAAAAACCGTTTTTATCATAAGCAACCTGCAACTACAGTTAGAACTAAAATGATATTTATGCCAAAACTTTTATTCTTAAAATTAAAAATTCATGCTTAACATGTGTTGAGATAATAAATACTCATTATTCCTTGTTTTTAAAAATGTTTCATGACTATAATTCGACTTCAATACATTTTCAATATAAAGTGTCTTTTAAAACTATTCTTCCTTTTAAAAGATCTTTCAAAATAATATGTATTATTCTGATGAAAAGAAAAAATTTCTCTTGACGACATATCTGGTCTGTGAAATCGATTTAACATAAAAAAATGAAACTGTGTCAGAGTTTTATTTTAATCTATATCAGTTATTCTCTATGTGTTAAATTTTTACACTTTTACCACTAAAGGCACAATATTAACACGATTTTCCTGGACTATCTGCTTTCGCTGGAAACACTTCAAGAAGGTGAGTTTATAGCATATGTAAAAAAATATCCTAGTCGAGTGAGCTGTTAATGACGGACATTAATCGCCATGTTCTAAAATAATATTAAACCAATGAACATTCGCCAATGAACCAATGAAAGCATATTTCTTTGGATAAATCCCTTGTTAAGAAGCGATTTAATAAAGAAAAATCTCATTATCATGAATATATTAAAATTTAAAAGATTTTAATTTAGTTTCTTATAATGATGTGAGCATAAAATTAAAAGAGCACATTCTCCCAAATTAAAGTATACTTATGAATATGTATACTTATGTAACAATTAATCAACATCAGTTATTTGGAATATTTGAGTTTATTTTACATCAAATATTCATATCTGCATATACCATTAGCAAATCCATATTGATATTGAAAATGATGCTAACTCTTACAGATTGTTAAAACAAAATTTATATTCACTATTTTTATTCTCCAAATGAAACTGGAAATTTTATAACTAAATTTATTTCAACTAAGTTGTGTAGCTGTCCCTCTATTATAATACTAGTTGTAAAAATAAAGTTGTAATTCAAACTAATGACTATTACCTTAATATTTGTTGATAACGATGTTCTTTGTAAGACTCTAAAATATCACATCAAAATTTATAAAGATTTGCTACGTAATATTTAGTTATATTATCAATTCAATATCTTTGTATTTTATCTTTTTTTAAGAAAGCTTTACGATGATCACACTATACTGTACTATTTCTCAAATCCCAATAAAAAATTTGAAGAATGAAACAAAATCCATTACCATACCTTCTCATTCAAGCTACGGATTATTTTTCTAGAGATGAAAATATCAGTCTGATAATAATAATTTAAAAATTCTCTTCAAACTCCATGCAACGTTTAAGCAAAATCAGCTTTTTCTATCAATCATGCTATTTTCACATTACCAAGTCGAATTCAAAAAATATCCTGACTTATCCAGGGAAAGGTACACCTTGTAATTATTTTTTACAAGAAAATTATGAAATTATAAATTTTTACACAGTATAAATAGTGACATCAAATTTAATTGAGTTCTGAATGAAAGACGAATCGTAAGCAACGCTCAAAATAATAACTCAAAGCAAGACCCTAACTTTTAGAAAATATTTTTGGTATACAGTTTAGTGATATATTCTCATCAGACACAAACAAATTTACCTTCCCATTTGCTCAGCTGTACTCATAAATCGATGGGAGAAGATTGATAACTGCATAAAAAGAAAATTTTTAAAACAATAATCAAAGTAACAATTAATAATTCCAGGATTACAAACTCATAAGTTTTTTTTTCCAGAGAAGAATTTTTTTTTCTTTTTTATGGAATGGATCAGGAGGGACAGTTAAAGTTAAACCAAACGAGACATAAAACTATAACATGTGTAGGAATATCAGCAAAAAAACCTCCAACTCTAGTAACTGAAGAAATTTTGCAAACTAAGTAAAGGAGAACTTAATATTTATAGTTTTATTTTCGAAGCAGTTCAATTTCTAATATTTATGATGGTTAAGAACAGTAAGTTTTTACATCATTCAAAATATAGAACATATTGTTTGGCCAAAGACAATGTATTTTCCAAGATATATTCACAGCATAATATAAAAATAAACTAAGGGGTATACAAAAACAACAGATATACACATACAATGAGAAAAATTCATATCTCACAGCTATAATTAAAATTTTGAAAGCCCCTTACTTGGATTCGATCAAGTACAGTACCAACAACTTTGTGATGTTTATTTGCAAATATCTATAAGAAGAAATAGTTTCACTGATTGTTTCAAGTGTGTAAAATCTGTGAATGCCCAAATTATATTATAAAATGAAAAAAAAAAAAATAAATAAATAAAAAGCTCGCAGTGACTAACAAAACAATGGACTGACTCAAATACAACGTCAACATATTTTTCTTTTTTATTTATCTCATATAAAACTCCACAAAAAATGAACAAGATCTTTTTTCATTAATGACCGAACAAAAATACTTCATTCCAATCAAATACACAAATCCTCTTAACTTGTGTTACCACCATAATAAGCAATGCATCCATTACATGGCCACCACCAACATACAATAAGTCTGTTCTACAATATCACACCCCCACCACCCACATACAATAAATCTATTCTACTATATCACACTCCCACCATCTACTTACAATAAGTCTATCCCACTACAATAAGTATAAATATCCTACTATCAGACTAAAATTACTATTATAAAAAAGATAAAACATATCTATTTGGTTATTATTATTACCGTTCATTCCATAATTTCAATAACGATGAAGAAGTCAACATGCCATAAAATGGTAACTAAAAGAAGTTGATACCCAATTACAAACTTTACTTTTTTGATAATCAAATACTAAAAGCTGTGGAGTTGAAAAAAGTTAAATTCAAAGATCAACAGAATAATAGCATTAAAATTGTTTGCCTGACTCTGTTGTAAATGAAAGCCTGCGATAAGCAGAACTTATATTGTGTTGGAAGTAATCCAAGAGCAAAGAAGTTTAGTTTCATTTTCAGTTTTCATGAAAAATATTTCTATATAGCTGAAAGTACGAAACTTCTATAGGAGCTAAATTTTAGTACCATGATAACAAATAGCAGGCCATTTGTATTTTGGGAATAAATATTTTTAATTTTTTTTTACATATTTATAATTTTTTTGTATTTGCTTGCAAATATGAAACATTAAAAGTTTTATCGTGAACGCTGTCAATTAAAAAGTTTTCAGCGTGTTTGTTCAAAGACTAATCAACTAAAAAATTTTCTGGTATCTTAATATGTATGTCTCGAACAATTTGTTTTTTTCTCATACAATTCATTTCAGCTAAAGCTGGGTCGTTCATTTTTTTATATGATGGGTTTTAAAGTTCAGTAATTTTATCTTTTTCTCGATTTAGTATGTCTTAACTTGTCTCTGTGATATAGGAACACAATATTTTGAGTTTTTAATTCAAATTGACCCAATTCACTTACCATATATGGAAAAGTATTACCTTGCAATTTGTAAATAGTAAACCACTTTTAGAGATTACAGGAAGCAGTTTTCACTTTACAATTATTGACGTTTTTTTTTAAAAGAAAATCCTCTTACAGTTGTTCTTTTAGGTAAACATTTTTTTACTTCATTTAATCCCTTTTTTGAGTTGAGTTGCTAAATTTTAATTTTTTCACAGTGTTCTGCTACTTGTAAATTTGTTTAGCTATCTTCAGCTTCGTTTTACCAAAAGCACATTTATTAATGAATTTGTTAAGAGGTTTACTTGGGAACATTTTGATAACAATACTTTTTGAAATAAAACGACTGTAAAACAACTCCGTAATGATATTTTCTAGAACGATTTTTAAATTTTTCATTCTAAGAGATCTTTAAACTATTGTCTAAAAATTTAACATAATGAGCTTATCAATTATTTAATTACACAATTAAAAAAAAAATATATATATATTTTGATTTCAGGGCTTAAAATGACCATATTTGGGTACCCAGTGCAGTAACACAAAATTTTCAAAAAAATCATATGTGGATTGAAAGAATCTCTCCCTAAAGTCTTCTAATTTAATGCAAAAGAAAAAAATAATGAACCGTTTTTGAGAAAGTTTCAAGTTTCCAAATGGCATACAACATTTAAGTGAATCACAAAAAAAAAAAAAAAAAAAAAAAAAAAAAAAAAAAAAAATCAAAGAATATCATTATTTTTTATTATTAATCAACAAGATACAATAAATATATCCTAAATGTACCACGACAAATTGTATAAATGTTGAAGAAAATAAAAAAGAGTAATGTTCTGAAAACAAAAGTTTTTCTTTAAGAACAGCCTTGATCTTTAAATCAGAGGGTTCTCTCTATATAAGCAAATTGGAAGACTTAAGCCATTCATACTTTTACCTTGCAGAAATCGAATACAAGTCGTGAAAAAGTACAAAAATAAAAATGAAACGTAACTTAACAAGATTTAAACGCTCACTTTCTCAAAAACCAATCAATTGAAGTTCAGCACTTTTGCTGCTTGTAATAATAACAGTAAAATCTTACTCAAATGAGCAAGAAATTTTACACTTAAAAATAATATACAAGAGGCAGAACCATATATTCCAGATGTTTATAGACACAGAAATTCAAAAATAATTCAAAGATAAATGAACTTAAATACATATATAAACTTGATTTTGATCCTATAATTCCTAGTTCGATATTCAATTCCGGATTTTATTCACAAGGATTTAAATTATTTTTGTTTTTACATTCATTCACCATGTCACTCACAAGGATTTTAAATATTAACAAGAAATCTGTTTCATAAAACTCTGGATACGACAACTTTTCTCCATAAACAACTGCCATACATATTCAATATCTCATAGGGATGGGTGTAACACCAAAAGGTATCAAAGGCTTTTTTAAGGGAGGGGTTGAGGTTGGCACCCAGTAATGTCTGTTCCATATGACTAAAGAAATGAACAGACAGATATGTGAATTCATAAAATCTGTTGAAAGAATGATGCTAAGAAAATATCTAAAATAAAAAAATTTTAAGAAGGGTTGAAAGTGAAACATGGTTTAAAAGTGAATTTTGAAATCTTGGGGGCCACAATAACGTATTTGTGAATTACTTGTTGTCAGGAAATTTTTTTGGTGGACACTAGTAAAGTTTTGTGGATTCAGATTAGAAGTAGGTCAGTATGAAACTTTCATTAAAAGTGTTGTTGTATTAAAATGAGAAATGGGCAAAAAATTTTGTAAATCTTGGTCTCTTTGAAAGGAAGGACATGCTGATGATGAGGATGACGATAATGATGATGATGATGACGGTGATGAGAGGCACAAGATCTGGAAATTGGTAAAAGTTTTGGTAAAAGCTAACATTTAACAAAAAGTATTTTTCCAAAATTTGATGTAATTTGTGAGTTTCTCAATAATTTGTTGAAAAAGTGCTTAGAGTTAGACATAAATAACCCTTTACTTGAAAAGTGTTAAGTCAAACAAAAAAATGATGAACCAATCACTTTTGTGCAATGTTGAATTGGATGATTAAGCAAAAATTTTGACAAGAAAGCAAATCTAAATTTCAGCGACTCCTTTTTTTTTTATTAAAAATGTTTGTTTCCATTCTGTTACAGATAATATTAAATCATTATGGCAAAGAATTTCCTGAAATTGTGGATATCATTTCCTAACATAAAACTATCCTTTTGAAACCATGGAAAACAAAACAACTAAGAAACCGAAAACAAATTAATACCTTTATGCGTATGTCCCCTTGATTTGTAATGCTAGCAACACAATCGGGTTCAACAAGAATAGTGCTAAAGTTCCATATAAACAAATGATAAAACATACTCAAAATAAACCTGCTGCTACAATTGAAATATATTGATATACATTTGGTACAAAATTCAAAGATTTCTAAAGTCAAAATAATGTTTTTCCTCTGAATATGTTCTACAATAGCAAATAATGCCAACTGTGTTTTGGATTAAACAACACCTACAATAACAATTGTCTTATGGATTATAGATTGTCTGCATTACCAGCGATGTTTTGGATTATATATTTTCTAAAATACCAACAGTGTTATATGGATTACACATTTTCTAATACACAAATGGCGTTATAAATAATACATTTTCTAAAATACCAATAGTGTTACGGATTATACAATGTCTATAATACAAATAGTGTTATGGTTTAAACATTGTCTACAATACAAATGGTGTTATAGATTATAGATTTTCTACAATACAAATGGTGTTATATATTATACAAGTTTTTACAACACTAGTGTAGTGGTGTTATGAATAATAAATTATTTAAAATAACATTAGTGAGTGTTATGAATTATAGATTGTCTACAACACCAATGATGTTATGGACTAAACATTGTCTACAACACCAATGGTGTTATGAATTATACATGGTCTATAATACCAATGGTGTTATGAATTATACATTTGTCTACAACACAGATGGTTTTTATGAATTATACATTATCTATAATACCAACGATGGTTTAGATTACAAAGTCTCTGTAACACCAATGGTGTTATGCATTACACATTGTCTATAATATCAATAGTGTTATCAATTACACATTTTCTAAAATACCAACTGTATCATGGATTATACATTGTCTGTAAAACCAACTATACCACCAAATGTGTTATAGATTATGGATCAGACAAATATTTGATAAAAAAATACTAATCTGGAGAAAAAATATTTCTTTTTATTTTTAGTTTTCAAATTTTTGTTAAAATTTCAGCATTTCCTGCAAATAAACTGCAAATTTTCCAAATGTCAGAGATCTTATGTTTAGTGATTCTCTAAAATTTTCAAAATTTCTAGCATAATTCAGTGCATCGTTTTGGAAAAAGCAAAAACATGTTGACTTTAACGAAAAGTTTTTTTTCTTCTAAATATTTTTAAAGAAGTTCAATGTATCATACAAATTTTTCTCAGACATTGAATGAAATAATATTAGTAAAAAATTTGACATATTTTACTAAAATACCTGTTTTGATCGATGATTATAGCAGGGCCTTGTACAACATGTCCATGACTGAGGTTTTGTAGAAAATATATATTGGTATCAATGAACCCATAATCTTCAAAGTAGCATTTCTCTACCTAAATATCAAGTTTTCAGCTTGGCTTGGTTTCATGAGAATATAATTCTCCTTTGAAAATTTTTTTTGAGATATTAAGTCGCTCTTTATCTTTAGGATAAATTTGTTCTCCTTTATTAGGTTCACAGGCTCAGGGTCTAATAAATTTTCAAAATGGCAGTCATACACAAAAATTATATGAAAATACTTTATATTATTAGAAAAATTCCAACAACACAGGAAAATTTTTTTCAAAATCTTCAAATACATTATTTTTGCTAACATTAGCCTCTTTTAGTGCTTTCAAAATCGCGGATATGTAACTGCTAAAAAATAAATTTTTTCTCATATTAAATTCTTACACTTTCTATTATGGCAGGGGATTCAGCTTTAGGTAGTTCTTTTGAAGTTGGCACTGATGACTTGGCCATAGCACGGACGATTATATCATCAACAATTATATCTTTACAGTCAATCACAAAACCAAACTCTCGTTTATATCTTGCTAAGAACGCTTTTTCAAAATCACCGTATTTGAAAACACTATCACTGATATCCTAAAATAAACAGTTTCGTGTTTAAAAACAATTATGATGAATATTTTCAAAAAAAAAGAAGCACTAAATGAAAACTTGAATATAACATAAGAAAATTTTAATTAAGAAAGAATTTTCTCCTGTTGCTCATCCAAATAGAGGTTGATAAAAAAGCTGCCTAAAAGTTTTAGACTTTTGGAATAAAAAGTTATTCCAAAAAAATATTTACCTAAGTATTGGATCGCAGAAAGATTTTTAATTGAAATTTTTGGGATTGAAACACCTGTTGAATAACAACAGCCATCTCTGTAATTCTGTGAAAGTGACTTATTATATGATGCGCAACATGGCTTAATAGGTTATCTAGCTGAATAGATAATAGGTTTTTAGCCCAAATGAGTTACCTAAGTTACATATGCAAATTGACAGCTGTTTTAAATATAGATACTCATAAGTTTCTAATAGAATAAATATTAACCAGTCAATGAAAATGAAATATTTTCTGCAATAAAATTGATAGAAGTTTACCAAAATTAGTACAACTATTCCAAAATAACCTGATGTAATATTTGGCTATAGGTGAGCTTGGAATGAATATAAAAAATACAAAGATCGAATGCTCCTCCTCTCTGAGTTGCAAAGCAAAAAAGAAAAGAATCTATAGAAAAAGTGGTATTGATGGCAATATGGGTAGACTAAAAAATATTGATGCATTTATAGAGCAAAAAGTTTTTATTCGGCAAAAAGCATTTTAGGTTTAGATAAGTATAATAAAGGTTTTACTGGCAAATTAGTATGGAATTAGCAAAAAAAAAGAGATAAAGTTAACTAGAAGTAATAGCAAAATTTACCTGCAAGTCAGTTGTTGAGACAAGTATAGCTACACTTGTACCAGAGTACTTCATATTAAGCTGTGGCTCATAAACAAGACCATCACTGAAAATAATTCATTGTTTAAACTTTTGTTTCATAAGAGTTACATTAATTTAAAAGATGATGGATTATAAAAATTTGACTCAAGATAATATTTATAGTTTCTCTGTTAATTAACTAACTATTAAAATTAATTAACATAGATTAATTATTAATAATTATTAATTATTAAAAATACAAAAATGTTTTTGTTATTCCCCATTCCATTCTTAATTTTTTATTTTTTAATCTTATATTAATAATAAAATTTTTTCAACCCTGGAAAGAAACCTAGATTCACTGAAAATTTCTCTTTTACTAAATAGTTGTAATTTAAAAGTTCACATAAACATATTTTATGCATACATACCTTACATAAATCAATTGATTGGACTGTAACTTTTCACTAACAAAAATACTAATGAAAAATGATAAGGACCTTTATCATGATGACATTCTAATTGTTTTACGCAATAAAAATGGCAATCATTTGGACAACATTAAAAAAAAAAATAATAGTTAAATTTTCAAAAAAATTGACTTTCAAATATAAATTGACTTAAACTTTATCAACTTTCTAGTTGTCATATTAACTGAAATCTCTCACCTAAAATATATATAAAACCAAACAATAATTTGCTATATATTAACAATGGTTCTAACCACCCTTCTGGAATTAAAAAAAAAAATACCTATAAGCAATTGATTGAACCGAATATAATATATAATTTTATAATATAATTATGCGATGTAATTATGCTATTATATATTAAACCAAAATTTTTTTATATAAATAAATAATCAAATTTATTTATACTTATATATTATATTATTTTAAAACCACCATATCAGTTTAATAATGAAAAATAAATAATAAAATAAATATTTGTAATAGTAAGAATATAAATATATTTATAAAATATTTATACAAAATAATTGGCCTTAATTCCACTCATATCAATTTATTTGGTTATAATTACCATTCCCATCAAATTATTTGGTTATAATTTCAGTTCCCATCAATTTGTTTGGTTATAATTACCATTCCCGTCAATTCATTTTCAGTAAAAGTTTTTATGCATTTCTGATTGCTGAGCTTTTTGTTAAATTTTATAGTCATGATATAAATATGTTGGTAGAGCGAGGCGCATATTAATTCCTGTTTGATGATTCGAAATACCAACAAAAAACTATCAATAACCAGGTTAAAATAAAACAATTTTTATTTCAAAATTTCAAAACAGTACATAGCAGAAGTCAAAAATTGAAAATCTGAGAAGACATCGTGTGACGCTGAGCAGAAACTTCACTGAATAATGAAAAAGTTAATGATGCTCGTATTAGTTGCACACCAAAATGTCAATTTTACACCAAAGTTGATTTAGAACAATTTCTAGAGTTCTATGCCTGGAACAAATCAACACGAGAAAGTATCTGGTACATATGGAATTTCAATTGAATTTATAATTTATGGTGGTCTGAATGTGCACAAGGTCACATGGAGAGGCTCCGCCAGACAGAATTGAAGTATTTCCACATTCTTGGCAAAGTTTTGAAGTCTGTTTGTGGCAGCTAATGAGGAATTTATTTACTGAAAACTATTGGATAAATCTTTGCTAGGCTCCTCCTGAAAAGTCGGAATAAACCAAAATGTCTTAATATCAACTTAGAGTCTCAGTCCGATTTCTGTTCTAGATTAAGCACCATTGACATGATCATCTATACTAGGAAGCTTGTTGAGAAAGTCATCAAACAGTAGAATATCACTCTGTCAGGTTTTTGCAGACCTGGCCAAAGCATCTGACACGATTATTCGAGACCTGCTCTAGAAAGTTCTTGGAAAATTAAGCTGCCCTACAGCTTTTGCTGATAATCTAAGACAACTCCATTGCAACATGAAAACTCAAGTCAAATTTAATGGCAGGCTGTTTGGAAAAATCTCTGTTAAAAATGGGGTGAAACAGGGAGATATCCTTGCACTCACCTTGTTCTCCATTTATCTTACAGCTATTCTTTGGTATGCCTTCCTGTCAATGAAGGCTGTATACATTCATTTATACTCTGTACCTCTGAAACTTTGACCACCTATCAAACCAACTTGAAGAAGCTTGAAAGTTTTCATCAGCACTGTCTGAGGCAAATTCTTCATGTCGTTAACTCCAGACACAGACGTCCTGTCCAGGCCAGATATTTCTAGCATTTCTGTCATGGGTATGCGTAAACAAATGCACATCTGCTAAGAGACCCCAGTTTAATCCAAAGAAAAGGTTTTGAGAAATGTTAAAAGAGAACTTTAAAGATATGTGCATTGGTGTTGAAAACTAAGAAGACATGGCCAGAGATCAAAACCAGTGGAGAAAACTCATCCATAAGGATCATGTTTGAGAAACTCTCAAACGTTAAAGGGCATTTCGATTCATGCAAGAATATTGGAATTACTACTAACACTAGCAGTTGAAAGACACTTTCCAAGTGTAATATTTGCAAAATGCAATTAACCTGCTGGCTTGAAGAGTCACTTGAGATGACATGGGTAAACATATTTCAGAAAAAGCAGTGATAGAGAAATGACAATTGTCTGATAAGACATCGCAATGTATGTATGTATATATGAATATATAATAGTTCTTACCTGTCAAAACCGTGAGATACAAGGTCTTTTTCGCAAGCTTTTGACAAAGTCTGAATTCTTTCTTCAATTGCATGAAAATTTTCTGTAACAAAATAAAAATTAATTTTCATCTATCTTTCTGTAACAAATGACATTTTCATTGGTAATTTCACCCAACTGGGATTTTATCACCAAAATCCATGGGTGGAATTCACAAAAAATAAAATAGTAATTGAAAATGTGAATTACCTTATTTTCAACAAAACAGCAAAACTGTGCTGCACCAACCACATAAACTCACTGACTAAACAGGCTATCACAGGGCATAATTTACCCAACCCCTGACAAGGCATTCCCAAAAATTAAAACAGATTGATCCCCAAGGGAGCTGTACCACAATGCAGAGGCACATAGTCTTTAAACCAATTACTAAGTTATTTATGTTAATGTTAATTTGACACTTAACACCGTCTTTATACGAATGATATGAAAATACGCTATAAATACGATACAATATAAATACGATATAAAAACAAATACATAATTTAGGAAAGTAAAAAATTATGTCTTAAGATAAAATATTTATTTTGGTCAAGAGCAAGATGTTTCCCAAAATATTGAGAAAATAAATATATA
>JAUZNK010000131.1:0-11834 GCA_035046665.1 Euphysa ruthae
TATATATTAATATTTTCTGCTATTATTTTTCCTTTCCTATTTCTTTCGTTTTTTACTGTTACGCTTAATCAACGGTCCATTTTTCCTGTCTAATTTTATTTTTTCGTAGGAATGTCGAACAATTCCGCATGTGCAAATGTGCAAAAATATGTACACTCTAAAAGCCGTGTATACTATTTGGGTTTGGGTTGAATCTATTACATGTACTTTATGACCATTTAAGGTAGTTACATTCCATCGTGTAATATTTCTTTGGAGTGAAGAGTGGTCCGTAACTTTTTTCCACGTGTTTTGATACGGAGTCGAGCAACATGGTAAATTGATATTTATGTTTTTGCATAAATGTATAACATAACAAATATATTATCTTATCTACATCTTATACCTTATCCTTCCAGGTTTTTAACGTATATGAAGTTATCTCGTCAGTACCAGATATAAGCCGATATCGCTATGAAAAAATATCTCGTCAATAACTCTTAAGGAGGAAAACAGCTTATTAGGTTTCTATCGCAAGCATCTCAAGAATTTATTTAATTTACTGGTTTTTGAAAAAACGATATTTTCAGGCAAATTAAATTTGTATTTTAAATTAGAATAGTTTATCTTCACTTTATCACCTAATAATAATGAGAACCTAAAACATAGAATGGAAAAATTTGATTATTTCTAGGGTGCACAAGCGAATGCGTGCAGCAATCTCAGTATTTAATGCTTCGTCACTTAGCACACCAAAAGTGTGGGTGTCACTCCATCATTTGCCTGAGGTAGTACATCACACATTTGGCCTGAGCTGCTTTCCTCTTTCCACTACTTGGATATGCAGAAATGATTGTTATTCAATTTACCACAATAGGTTGGTTTCAAGTTGGGTTGGTTATTTTTGTTCACATGAAAACTTCTAGCCCCAAAGAAGATTGAACCTAGTTACAATCTGATCAGTCACAACTAAAACTTTGAGTGTGGAATGTTTTGTGCAAGATTTTAGTGGCGTTGCTCGGAGAGCTAGTACTACTAGTTGTATAATGGTTCTGTCTACTTGGCAATTATGCTGCATTTTCATGATGGTTTGTATAGTTCATTCTGCTAGACCGTTGCTTTGGATATCTGGGGCTCAAGGTTATGTGTTTGAAGTTCTATGTTTGTGCAAATTATTTTACTTCCATGATGAGTATTGTGGACTGTTGTCGTTAATTATGATTGATGGAATGCGTTTTCGGGATTTTTTTCATGGCTTCTATAAAGGTAGACAAATTTGGGTTGTGGAATTTGTTTGCTTCAAAGTATTTGCTTGTGTAATAGATGATTGTTAGGCAGTGATGATTATTGTACTTGAAGAGTTCTGTTGCTAATTCTGTTCATAGCTTAGTCGGTTTATTGTTTTGAATTATGATTTCTTTGGTATGCTTATTTTAATAGTGTTTACATACATGGCAGACAGTTGGAAACCATTTCCTCAATTTCCTTGTCTATGAGTGGCCAGTAAATTACGTCACATGTTCTCATTCTCGTTTTGTTGATTCAGAGATATCTTGTGTGTGGCAGTTTTTCTCTTTTCACTTCTAAGGGAAGTTGGTATTACAATGCGATCATTCTTGAGCAGTAGAAATTGTGTCTTTCATGTTGTAGAACGGTTTTGTCTCTTGGTGGTATGAGTTGCTAATCATGCCATCATGTTTTGGCGTATTTTATGACTCCTTGGTGTGTATTAATTTACGTATTTGACTCTTATAACATGGGGTCAACGAATAGCTTAAGGTTAATTTTAATAGAAGGGTTTGGCTTTGGTTTACTTAGAGTTCCCATTTGATCTTGCGGTATATAATCGCATAAACTTTTCACACCAAATTAAATCAAATGCTACTCATACTCTGATTGGGTGAGATTTGACTTTATTGAAACATTGTTGTTTGCTGTCTAGGTTTTTTTGATAATAATAGAAAGCTCTTACCATTGTTCTTTTTATGTTCACTAGACACTTGCCTTTTACTGGAGTCTCTGTCATGTTTTATGCAGTTAATTTTGTTTGTTGGTGTAATTTTTGGTTTTAGGGCTAGGTTGTATTGTTTGATTGGTAGAGGGTAATTCCATACAATAGGACAGTATTGGCACCTACCATCTCAGATTAGGTAGATATCTATAGGCTGCCATATGTACAAAATCTTGCTGGTCTCTTTAAGATATCAAAAGATGGGTAACACAATAGAGCTAAAACCAGAAAAAACGGAAGCTTGAAGCTTGTTATTTTTCAGTATTGTCAACACAACGGCTTATAATGGTCTATAAAAGCCTCAAAAAAAAAACTCTTAGTTTGTTAGAACTCTTGCTGCCTTAGTTCATACCCTATATTTTGTAATATAAATTTTTAAGAAGTTCAAAATACCTTCTACAGGATTGAAAATGCTACACACAGAAGAAAAGTTAGCAAAACAAACAAAGCAAAAAAATTTGGGAAACTTAAATATAATCTTCACTAAGTTATGTTTTACAAGAAATCTAGCTTGTATATGTTATAAAAAATAAGGTTCAGTTGATTAGAGATTAATAGATTGAATGTCTTCTGATGAAATGTCGTACTTACGTCCAGTAACATTAGAAAAACTGGGAGCTGTTATAACAATTACTAAATGTGGTTGTGGTACCCAACAAATATCACAAATTGGCCATCTATATGATCAACTTGGATAAGGTGGATGCATAAACTTCATTTTGTATTTACATCTTATGAACTTCATTGACCAAACCAATCCAGTGGCAGTCACCATACTTGCATAATAAGTATTGGGAAATTTTGATATTTTGTCTCATCACTTCCTATACGCTGGTTACTTGTAAAATCAAACTCCAAATCAAAAAATTCATTCTCTGATACATGTTTTGTCTTGATGGTTGACACAGAGGCTGGTACAGACTGTTGGAAACTCCTAGAACCTGGAACTGTTTTTGACAACGAAAAATGGATCAATAAAGATTTTCTGAGTTCTTCCATTTCTGCAGTTTTGACATAGACAAACTTTATATCATCACTGGAGCCCCTACAGAATTCAAACATTTTTCTGGTTGACAGTATTTGGTTCGTTACAGGACATTGAAGGCTTGCTTGTGTTGTTAACCTCTTATGGCCAAAAAGTTCAGAATAATAAAAGAAACAAAGTCATCAAGTTTCTCTATAATGAGTTCAGTTCGATCTGTTGTTGTCCATTGCTTAAATTTGATTTTGATTCGTTGTCACTAACATCATCTTGATCACCAGAATCAGGGAAATACAATTCTTTAGTATGCTGATACAGGAATTGCTGGACTGGTTCAATGCTTGGACACCTTTCGCATGGATGTATCATCCAAACATTTGAGTCCTTGTTCCATACTATAATTTCTTTGAGTTCATGATTAGTTTTATTACCAGTTTTTTCTATGTCAACAGCACTTAACATTGATTTCATGCTTTGGTGTATGGTGTAAACACATTCATAGTGTGTTCCTTTTCGCCCTACTAGAAACATTGTCTGGATGTTTTAATACATAACCAATATAACTTTGAAATTGAACAAGATTAACCTTTTAGACATGTGCTGATTCCTCCCAATACTTACAAAATCTTTTTTCTCAGGCAGCTCTAGAAAACTCATCATCAGAGTGAAATGTTGTTACTGAGTCTGTAATGTCCTGGCTTGTGCATTTAGACACAGAAAATACCTCTGCTTTCCTTGACCAAGAATTAGTTGTCAATGTTAAAATTTGTAGCTTCTATCTTCTACCAGAAATATTTAGTTTTTCTTTCATACATTTTACTAGGTAGTCTAGACCATCTACTTTAGCCTTTTTATAAGAAAATAAGTTTAGAAAGTTTTCTTTGTTGATGTTCCTCAAGATTGATTCTTTCTAAATATATTTATTTTTCATAAATTTATTTTTTGAATTAATTCTGATCATTTTTTGTGTCCCTTACTATGAAAATCTTGGATTGGGCTAAATCAGTGTTCAATTCTTGCTCCTAAAATTAATTTTATCAGAAAAAGCATTAAAAATAACATTCTTTATTGCTGCATAGCAGGCTGTGGGAAAATCAAAAAGCTTTATGACATTTTTATTACCCCATTGTTATTGTTACATGATATGTAGGTAGGCAGTTATGTGTACAAAATCACCTACATTTTGATCAAATCATTCAAGACATGGACACTATTTCTTTTCCTGTGAGTGACCTGCTGAGGTTACTGGTTACTTTGTTGCTAGGAAAATTTGTTTGATTATGAGAAAGTTAAAGTTCAGAAGTGAAATTTGGTTTCAACTCTAAACAGGCTCTTTGTTTTCATCTTGTAATCGATTCTTTTCTTTTTTTTAGGCAGTGTCAACAGCAAAACTTAACAGTGGACATCAAATACCACCTTTGGGATTTGGGTAAGTAGAGCTTTGTTTTTCTTTGTATGAAATCAATTTTGTTTTCAAACCTAAATTCACTATTTTCTGTCAATAAAATTTAAATAACAATTAGCAATAACAAGTCGAAGACTATGCTCACCTCATTTAGATAATGATGTTAGTTGTCTCTGTTGAGAATACTGATATAGGCGTTTCCTGATTGGTTCTGTACATTGCTGACTGGGAGAAAGGAGTCCAAACTCTTTGTTAGCAACTCAAGCATCAACTTTGTTAAATGGCTTTAAATTTCTAATGCAGAGTTGTGCTTGGAGAGTGACCCTGCATCAATAACATCTTGCCTCTATATGGCCTCAACACTGCTTTTGCTACAAAATGCTCATCACTGACATGCAAAATAATAAACCAAATTTACTTTCTGTACAAGTAAGACTTTTAAACCCAATGCTTTTTTACAAAAACTATTTGTAAACCTAAATCAGGCTGTGGCACATCTATGCCTTTATCTCTTTTGTTCATTAACATTTGCAGTCTTTGCATTAATTTTTCTCATGTAGAATCCTTTCTCTATTTCATCACTTGGCATCTTGCCGATTTGTGAAACAAATCTTGTTCCTTCTTTTATTTTTTCTGACTTTATTGTACTTGGTTACCTTCATATCAATCGATCAATCAATCAAGTACTTGCCTTTTCACATGCATGGCCTTGGCATTTTTGTTCGTGTTAATTTGTAGTTCAGAAAATCTCTCTAGAAAACCCTGATGAACCTTCAATTTGTTTACGTCTATCTCTTCTTGAGTTTACCGGTCTTTTCTTGTACCATTTTTTTTCTTCAACATATTAAGTTGTTTTGTATGGCAGGGGTCTCTGGTGGCCACTTTTCAAACTGGTAGTATGTAAATTCTGGTGTCTCATGGTTCTTTTTTGGGACGAACCTTTTTCTAATTTTCATAAATGTTCTGCTTGATAACATTTTTTGCTGTCTCGCATGTTGATGATACTACTTTGTACTCATCTTTCGAGAACACTTTTTTTTTTTTTTTTTTTTTTGTTCGAATGTTTAAATGGCAGTCACTGTTGTTGAATGAGGTGAGAAATTGTTGGTGTTCATTTAGCACTTCAACGAAGCTTTTTCCTTTAAATCGTGTTAAGGCACCTTTTCTTCCATCTGCTCTGATAAATGGTAGTAAATTCACTGAATCTATGTTGTTTCGATTAGTGAGGCCGAGCCTTTACAAATACCTTCTCATGGAATTCTCATGTTGAATCTTCTAATAAATCTGCTGCCAAGAAGGATTCCCATTCCTGGTGTGGAGCTTTCCTCTGTTGGAGAGTATACTTTATCAATAAGGCTGCTATTTGATCATGTTTTGAGTAGTGCTCACATCTTTATGCTGGAGTCTCTGTTTTATATATACATCTTGGTTGATTTCAGAAACTTATACTTAGCTTCGTTGGTGCTTTGTTTTTTTTTAAATCTACAGTTACTTTCCCATGACAGGTAGTCTCATTGTCATTGTTCTATATGTATCTCCATGGACACTGTTCTGATGATTTGAAAGAAGTAGCACCTTCATTTAAGACGTTCTCAAGGACCATAAGGTTTTTATCTGTTACTCAACCATTAATGGTACATTACAATGGTAAATTTTACAAAAACTTATATTCATCAAGCTTCTTGTATTATTCGCTTGTAGAACTCTGCTTTTTGATTGTTTTCCTTAAGATTATGGTATCTAATCCTTTAAGTCTAACATCAACCATATCTTCCTCAGTCTTTTTAAATAAATATATTGTCAACCAATATCTTTCACAGTTTTTGTTAGATCTGCTTTATCTTGTTTTAGCTTTCTCCCTAGCAGTGACTTTTAGCCTTGCAAAAAGCCATCGATTAAAAAAAACAATAAAATCGTTACTGATGAATAAATAGTCTGTGCTAATTTCATTTGTGACAATGGTAATGGTTAATAGTTTTAAAAAAATGAAATAATTGGGTTGTTCATTGAGTTAAAATATTTACTTAACTTCAATTAATACTCTCTGGAGATAATGTGTATCTCTGTGTTTTAGGACCTGGATGGCTGCCCCAGGAGTTGTAGGTGATTCTGTAAAAATGGCGCTTTCCCATGGCTATCGTCATATAGACTGTGCTCCATCTTATTCAAACGAAGCTGAAATTGGCGAAACGTTTTCCTCTATTTTTTCTTCAGGAAATATAAAGCGGGAAGATATTTTTATAACATCTAAACTTTGGAGCACTGATTATAGTTGTGTTGAAGCAGCATGTCGGAAAACCCTCAAAGATCTCCAGTTAAATTATTTGGATTTGTATTTGGTACATGTGCCTTCAGAATTAGCTCCAGCAGGACAAACACCAAGAGTTATTGGTTACACTCCTGAAAGGATGCAGGTAGAATATGGTTGAGCACTTACCTGTTGATTTAAAATTTAAAGAATATTTTTGTACACATGATTTAAAGATTGTATTTTTCAATTTGTTGCATACTTACATAATTCAAGCACTTAACTGTCATACCATTTTATTCAATACGGTGATTTTTGATGCTAAAACAATATTTTTGCATTATTCTTAAAAAATGTAAACTTTTTTGTAATCTCAAGAGAATATGAGAGTATATATTAACAAATTTGTCCACCTGTTAAAGTAATCTTGGGACAGCTTGAAAAACTCAATAAGCTCTATTTTAGGATAAATAAATTTTTTGGTTTTTTGATTTTTCTTTGAATCTGTAAGATAGTTTCGATTTTTTGCATGAAATAAGGACTGGAAAAAGACCTGCATCAAAGACAATGAGAGACTATGGATTCATCCTTTTTAAAAAATTTTATTGACAACCTTTCATAAGGTCATGAGGCTAAATAGATAATAATTCTCTATTTTTGAACTTTTGAAATGAATTAGTATTAAACCAGAATATAACCAAAAATGTCTCATTTTAGGTTTAAAATGACATTTTTTTAAATATTCTGAAATTTTGCATAGATTAACATACCTTATTGTAAGGGAAAATCTTATTGAATCGCAAATCGACAATTGTGGTCCAAAAATACAACATTTGATTTTTCTCACAAATTTTACTGTTTAGCTGAAATTTTCTGTAATGTTTAGAGGTATTCTAATTTTTATGGAAAATTTGAAAAGCTTATCATACTCAAAACGTTTCATTTTTCTTAATGAATGCTTTGAATTTGACAAAAAAAGAAATTTGATGTTTGAAAATATTAGTTATTTATATTGGTTTTTATTTCACGCCAACCATTTATTTTTAGAGTTTTACCAATCCTGTATCAAAGTTTAAAATTTGATCCAAAATGGTTTGAATTAATTAACTTTGCTTGCTTTTTGTTTCCTTCTAACTATTTGCAGAACTAAGGTCCAAGTAGAAATAAAATATGGTCTGTAATTTAAAACTTGATTCTCAAAAATCCATAATTCATTATGTTCTTATTAAAAAGATTATTACTTTTTTTTTGATTAAATTTTGTGTTAGGGCGGGTTATCTTTAGCAGGCTGTTTTAAGCTTGTTTTCAAATAAAATAGCAAAATTTTCTTTGTTCATTATGAGAAGTAAAAAAAAAAAAAAAATCTGCAGAATATTTGTTTTTTTCTCAAAATAGTTTAAATTCAAAAAATCTACTAAATACCTTTGAGTGTTCAAATTCTGTTTCGTGGCTTTATTTTTGCTAATTTTGCTTGCCATTACTGATGTCAACAACTTCATTAAATCATAATCTAATAATCCTGTATTTCTTGTTTATAGGAAGTATGGAAAGATATGGAAAATCTTGTAAGACTAGGCCTAGTAAAGTCGATTGGAGTTAGCAATTTTACTATATTTAAACTAGAAGAGTTAAAAAAGCGTTCACCATCCATTTTACCTGCCTGTAATCAAATCGAGTTACATCCGTTTCTCCCACAAACAAAGTTGATACAATACTGCAAGCAAAACGGTATTAACTAATCTGTTTTTGTTTTTTTCACTCACTATAAGGTAGATCAGGTCTTCTATTTTTGTCAGTTTGTCAATACATTTTTAGCTCAAATGTTTTTTTTTTCTGGAAATGTTCATTATCATCTTGTATTTGGTATAAAGGTCAATATGAATATTCATGGGAGAGAAAATAATGATTCAGATTTTTGAAAATTGACCAAAAAACAAATTTGTTTTTTCCGATTATGCTAAAGTTTTGCATTATATTTGTAATAATAATTTCTAACTAGGCAGGAGTGCCGGTTGTTATGAAAATGTTATGAGGACCTGCACCCATAGGTATGGTCATTTTATGCCTAAAAATAGCTTTATTTGAACATTTTATCAAAGCTCGATTGTTGCGTTTTTTTACATTAACTAAAAGAATGATATATGCAATTTTTCTCTATACAGCCATCTGTTAAGGATTTTTGCTCTCTATTCACATGCTCTAAAACGTGTCAAATTTAGTCACAAAAGTGAACATTTTTCAATGGATTGTTGTTTGAAAATATTAATTTTTACACTTTCGGCTTTTACCATCAATATTCCTGAAAAGATATTTCGATTCTGCTAATTTATTTTGGGGTAGTCTGGTAAATTTTGAATAACCTGGAAACTTGAAAAGACAAAAAGTCAGGAAAAAGCTAAATTTTTTGTTAGAATTCAAGGAAATAAAAAGAAAGGAATTAAAGAGATTTTATAATTTCAATGTAAAGCGATTGATTTATTTTTTTAATCAAAAATATTTCTGGAAATTTTGAAAAATCTTCAAATTAAACCATGGCAAGCAATTATAATTTAAGAAATTAGTGGTGAACTTGTTTTATGAAGTTAGAAATTATTATTTGGAATAGTGGTTGTATTGAATGTTTAATAAGGGCTAATACCTAGCCCCTAATCCTATCAAATTTGGTCCAGAATATATTTTTTCCAGTTCTATTGAAATTTTATTGTGATGTTATTGTTTTCCGATAATTTTAACGTTTCACGTTTTAAAAAATATATTGTGTAGAGACTCCTAACCAAGTCAACTTTCGTCCAGAATTTGCATTAATATAGTGTCTATCACAAACCAGTCAGGCTAATATCTGTTTGAAACAATTAAAATTAGTTAAATCCACGCTTTGAATAATAATGATGGTGTTTACAAATTTATTCACTTTAAGTAAAATTATTTTAAAATACTATTTCGTATTATTTTTTTAAAGATCAACAGATATATCTAATGATGCGTAAATCTATTATTAATCTATAGATCAATGAAAATCTATCATAAGTTATCAATGTTAGTCTACTAACACCAAAATACTTTTCTAGACTTTTCGAAGCTTCCCTCAGTTCGATTAAGATTTTTTGATTTTGGTGTTGGTTTCTTTAGGAATATATGTTGTTGCATACAGCCCTTTTGGAAATCCCGGTAGACCAGAAGACTGTGTTGGAGTATCTGATCCTTCTCTTTTTGAAAACGAAGTTATTAAAAAGGTAGCACAAAGAAAGGGAGCAAAACCTGCTCAAGTAAGATTTCACTATTAATTTTATATATCATCTATACCCTTATTATTTTCCTTCCACTAATACGTATTTCTAGCATTGTAAAATGCTCTGTCATTTGTTTAAAATTGATGAACATGTGTCGTGATAAAATTGTGTGTAACTTCTATCTTGTTGCTATTTTTTTAGGTGCTGCTAGCATGGAACCTTGCACGAGGCTATGGCGTTCTCTCAAAATCAATACGCGAAGATCGCATTTGTGAAAACCTTGCCTCTCTTCATGTGAATCTCGATGAAGAAGATATGGACGAGATTAATTCTATTAATAAAAGACATCGATACATTCAACAAGCATGGTCTGTAAGAGAAGGGCAAACCGTTGAATCGATTTGGGATGGAGAATTTCTATTATAATATTTTTAATGATATTTATCCACGCATCTGGTTAAACGTTATGTGTATTTAATTTCGAAATTTTCCTATCGCTCGCGAAATTAAATAGACTCGAAAAATGCTCACCAATTGATTTTAGTTTATCGCACATACCAAATCTGTAACACATTCGAATCAAATCACGCGATAGGTCAAAATTAATTTTACGTACTACTGTTATAAATCCATAAATCGCAGAATAGCTGACGAGTTTTTCGAAATTAAGTTGAAAATAAACTTATTAAGCTCACAAGATATTTCTTGATGTTTTGCTATGATAAATATCTTAATACAAAATGGCCGAAGAAAAAAAGGGCATAGGTTTGGTCCACGTAAACTTCAAAATGCCGCGACACATTTTTTAAGGAACCGTTGCAGCCATTAATTTGAACTTTTTGCTGTGGCTTTGTATTGTATACATTGACTGTAGCAAAACTTATGTCAATAATATAACCAGGTCGCATATGGGATCATTTTTATTGTTCTTCAGAAATTACGGCCGGTGTCCAATTAATTTCAATTGGAATTTTGAGAAAACATTGATTAAAAAAACATTTTAATAAAATATAAAATCAAATATAATAAAACAAGTAAAAAATCTACACAGTTCACTGGAACTCAAAAGTTATTAACATCCTCCAAGTACATATAAAGGACCTTCTTTTTCTGCTATTTTGTCATATTTTTTTCAATTTACGTGCTCTTAAAAGATGTCACCTTGATTTTTTTGTTTCGTCCATTCGCTTGTTTGAATTTTGTATTCGCGTGTTGTTTATAAGACTTAAACCGTCAAACATAAAAACTTTTGAATCAATGTTTAACTTTTCATATTATGACCTGTACTGAAATTTGCTACGTCATCGCATACCCCGAATTCTAATTGATTTAACGATAAAATGACGATCTTTGGCACGCGGTCCCAAATAATCCCGTTGAAACTTTTGTTAGCATTCTGTGTTTTTCTATGAAGGCATTTTTTAAGTTCACTATCTTTGCAGAAGTCTTCAAAACAAAGTTTGACCTTACAAACAATTTCTAATGGCATGCCTGGTCCCGATTTATATGTTGTCAGCATTGTGTTTGCACCAACTGGAACTAACTTTAGAACAAGGATAATGCCAGTTGTTTTTTTTCGATGAAGCGACATGGAATAATGAAGCTAGAAATGACGATTTCATATCTTTCAGATTTCCTGGGTTTGGTCATATAACAACTCAGGCAAAATTCTGCAATTTGTCGCTTGTTGCATCTGTCAGTTGAACCAGACAATCTAGGGCCTTTTTCTTGCTTTTTAAAATTTCGTAACCCCGTTGCAACTCGCTTTTGGTAATGACCAACACACTCAAGTTCACTCACTTCTACACCAGGATATATATCTTGTACACTATATCTCTTACTACCACTCTCCAAAAACTGAACATAACGTAGTTTACTACTCTTGATGGAGCGTTTTAACAAACGCTTTGCTTCCTCTACCTCCATACTGCCTGCGGAACATTGATAATTGAAGCTGCAGATATGCGCGTTCCGAAGTT
>JAUZNK010000153.1:0-11833 GCA_035046665.1 Euphysa ruthae
TGTATATATATAAATATATATATATATATATTATATATTACATACATGTTATTTACAAAAAATTATCTTCAAATTGTATCTTTTCTATATGAAAAAGATAAAACAAGCAAACAAAAATCAAACATATTTGTTAAGAAGAATTTCTTTTATATTATGCTTAAACTTGAATCTTTTAGACTCAGTTTTTAATTCGTCTGGCAATAAGTTCCAACACAAAGCTGATAGGTACATAGAATATACTCTGTATCTGAAAGTATTCTTAATATACGAATCTATATTATTATTTGTTACAAATCTAAGAGAATGGTAATAAAAATGATATTAAAAAAATATTTTTGAAGTTAACTGGACGTTTATTATTTACACAGTCCCATAGAAATAAACAGTTAAACAAGTATATTGGGTCTTCTAATTTAATGGTATGCAAGAAGTTATATAACGTATATCAGTATTAAAGCGATTATTTTGGAAATGTATTATTCGTAACGATTTATTTTGTAAAGTTATTAGATGTTTAGTATTTTTTTTATTTTTAGGTTTAAATATAACGAGCTCTGTTTTTTTAGTATTTAAAATTTTATTTTAGATCTAAGCCATTGCACCATAAACGAGGGATTATGATTAAGATGTTTATTGATAGTAATAAACGGTTAAGAGATTAGTGTCATCTGCAAGTTCTAGAATAATTGATAGCGTTATGTAGGTCGTTTATGTATATTAATAAAAGAAGCGGAGCCAAGGAACCTCAAGGCACATCAACGCTAACATTATTTGTTCCGATGCAAATTAAAAACGATTGTGAACAGAACCACTTTAACTCTAACCTCTAACTCCACAAGCAAGCAATTTCTTGTCAAGTGTGTCTTTAATTGTTTCAGTAATGTCAATAACAGTGTGTCTAGTAGAATGATTGCTTCAAAAGCCAAATTGAAGATCATATAGACAGTTAGTTGCTTCTAAGAAATTATAAATTTTTGTGTACAAGTCTCTCCAATACTTTACTAATGTTGGATAAAAGAGATTGGCCTGTAGTTACTGCAGTCCAATTTAGATTCTTTTTTGTGAATTGGAAGAATGTTTGCTATTTTAAGTAGGTCAGGGAATACTCCTTCTTGAAAAGAGCAATTAATTATACTAATTGGAGTCAAAATAATGTAGGCCCGTATTTTCAAAATTTAAATGGAATACTGTTAGGTCCTGTGGATTTTTTAAGTTTAATCGGTCTTTAATTTTGTAATGTATCTGAAAATAAAAACTGAAGAAATAAGGAAATAAATTCTGGCAAAAAATTACAAATATTTTTAAATTACAAGGCTATAACGAGCTTTTGAAAAGTTTCTTTGATCGCTGATATTCTGGATCAGTCCTGATAATCAACAGGCAATTTATTATTACGAAATCATTACAACTGAAACAGGGAGCAGAGCATTCCAAACACGCGATACCAGCTTTTAAAAGTATAAAAATTAGATCTTCATTATTAGTCACGCTCGCAGTGTTACACAGTGTCTTTTTCATTTCCTTATCCCTATTTGATCTTCGTTCAAACACAAATACAATTTTCCTCGGTGAGCAAAAATTAATTGTGCGCGAAAATATCAATTATTCAGCTGCGCGAAAATTAAAGGAGCGAAAATTTATAGCGCGAAAACTGATGGCGTTCAAAAATTAACGGAACAAAGGTATACAAATAAAATAAATATTTTATGGTATATCGCATATATAGTGAAATAAAAATATTGTTTTTAAATAATAATATATTTCAATTTAAAATAAACTTAAATTTACCTTTTACTATTCATGGCTTTGTTTAAAGACAGGAAACTAAATATTATAGATGTTTAAGATCATTCGAATGGAATGTTGATGATTCTTTTGTTAACATTACAATAAGATTTCCTCCGGACAATATTTGATTTAATTTTGAATGGATTTCTTTTTCGCAAATATTGTCTCAACTTTATTATTCTTTACTCTTAAAATATTGTTAATAAAGAAATGGGATGGCGAGACAAAGTATGAAAATATATGCACGAATTTCGGCTCAAAAAGTCAGCAAAAATACAAACCTACCTTACTATAGAAAATTTTTCGCGTTATTGCAAAATGTGCTCCAGCTGCAAAGCTTGCAACGCTCGCTTTTTTGCTTTTGCAATATTATGGGGAAAATTTTGTCAAAAAGCCCAAAAAAAAAAAAGAACAATGACTGAAAAAACAATATTTTAAGGCTGCCTCACCATTGGTCCTGAAAAAAGTTATGGCAAAAGTTTTTGAATGTTTAGAAACAAGGTTAGGCGACGGCAAAAAGTCTTTTCGGTTTCTTTTTTTGTAAAAAAACAGTCTATTATAAACATCATATAGACTGGGTTTTAGGCAGTTACTTTTTGTTGTAAACGGAATGAATAAAAATGAGAAAATTTTACAGAATAAAAGTTCGAATAAAATTTAAAAAAAAAAGAAAAGGGTTTAGTGGAGCCAAATAGGGAACTTTAAATAGTAATGTAAATAATGATGTTGTAAATATTGTACAAGAACAACTCTCAATTATAAATAAAAAATATTACAGATTTCAAAAAACAAGAAGCACTACAAAATAGTGTTCCCTTTAAAAGGATGCTTTGATAAAGGATGCTGTGAAAGCAGTTGTAGAAGAAACAAAAGAAAAATGCTGTTTAAGAATTAAAAGAGAAATTTGAAACTGAAAATAATGATACCTCTGCAGTATTTCATACAAGTATTTCTTATAATAGAAGCTGGCAAAGACGCGGATACTCATCCATGAATTTTGTCGTAACAACTTTGTCAAATGACACAGGCAAAGTGATCGATATTGAACTTATGAGTCGGCTATGAGGGGCTATGAACTAAAGTTCTTTAAAAAAATCCAATCCAGATAAGTATGCAAGATGGAATAACAAAAACGTCTACAGCTTTAACTATAAAGGGTTGGCACCCCTTATAGTTAGATTACATCGGATATTCAAACGAAGTATTATATTATTAAACATAACTTTCAGTACGTAAATTTTTAGGTGACGGTGATAGCAAAAGTTTTAACCGTGTCAAAGACACTTTTCTGAATATCAAGTAGTTAAATTGAAGTCCAATTACCAAAAACTTGTCGACACTCGATTACGCCATTTAAAGAAAAAAAAAAATCTTGGTGGCCATGCTCGTTTAACAAATGCAGTCATAGATCGATTACAGAACTTTTTCTGTATTGCTATTCGCCAAAGTGCTAGAAATTTAGATAACATGAGATGAAGTACCCATGCTGCACTGGACCATGTCACTTCATCAAAAATCCAAAGCTGACATTATTTTCATAGAGTTGAGCAAGCCAGAGCATCTTGTAATATGTCTTTACGGGAAGAATCAGAGCGAACGCTTTAATGCGTTGATATTGGAACGAGTTTGTATCACTTTTTGTGTCTGCGATGCCGTTAGTAGTTTTAAGATTGAAAAAAATCTACCATATTAGCATGTGAAAATCTTGGAATGATTTGAGGAAGTTAATGTTTAGAAGGATGTGCGAAAACAAATATTATCTAGATCAAAGTATAACAAAGTCAGCGAAAACAAAAAACGACACAAAGTATTTCGAGGAAAAAATTACAAGAAAGATGATGAATATTTAGAAATAAAAGGTGTTTATATGAAGTCGGAGGGTTTTAGACATATATAGTACATACAATTTCTATAATTGTCAGTGATTTTGTTCATATTTTACAGCAATATATGCTAACACCTCTTAATCTTTCATTTAAACGCGTTTTGCCCAACCTGTGATTTTTTCATGACCCGACAAAGATTTCTCAAAAACCGTAACAGATAACAACATGCAGTCTTCGACATTGTTTTTATTTGCTCACGGTCTTTGTTTTGACTGGAATGAAAATGCTTGTATTCATTCATTCAGAAATCATTCAATGTTTTATGAAACCATGTGCGTAAATTGTGTTGGTCTGTATTACCATTATGAATTTTTTTTAGAAAAATCAACTGTACTCAAAATATAAAGTTGTCTTTTATCTTTAATCTGCCAACAAAATAGTTTGAAAGCTCTTCTCAAATAAAAATCTTTAGCGGCATAAATACACTTTTATGCCTTATTGGTATATTATGTATATGTATTGGTATATTACCTACCCGGTTACCATGACAAACAAAAAAAACAAAAAATTTTCTTTATTGAACTTTAATAACAAGCAACAATAATTTTTTATGATTATTTTTTTTCTCAAAATAAAGTTTCCAGTGATGAAACCCCTTAAAGGTGTTCATATAAATTTTAAGTTGCTTTTCTTTCATACACATGCCAATGAATATTTGTGCAGTTTGTTTATAGAAGTTGTAGTAAACTTCTTTCTGCAATATCAGCTGCTGAATAATCAGTTTCTTTCTTTCGCTAGAAATGCAACTATAAATCGGAGACTTTATTGCTTTTTAAATATTTAAACTATGCGATGTTTTCAGAGACAGAAACTATATTCCTAGAAGAGCACATTTAAGTACTACTCGTGCCCACAAACACTGTAATCCCAAACTAGAAGAGCGCGTTTAAATACTATTCGTACCCAAAAACCGCATGAAAGTAGGCTAACATTGAAGTAGATAACCAATAAAAAATAAGTTGTAAAAGAATTATGAAATATACAGAATTTAAATCTTTAAAATTACAAGTCATTCTCACCTGTAGTAGAGCAAGGGCCAAAAGACTTAAATGTATTAGGAAAAACTTGAGTGACAAAAATCCAGGAAAAAAAAAGAGATATCTGTAAATCTGGAGTCATAAATGATATTTTAAAATAAATTCTTTTTGTTCATTATGTTTATGTTCTTTCATATCACAGGTATTTGTCTTCCAACCTGAAACCTGAAACGAGGCTCGTTTATTCTGGTACTCCACAGAAAAGCATAAGCTTTTCTATGTTTTTTTGTGTGTTTAAAAGGTCGTCATTATTTTAGTGGATTTTTTAAAAGATAGTGTCAAGGATTTTTTTTAGGTACTCAGAGCCAGCACATAAAAATTCAGAAATATATGAAAATTATTAAAGAGATTATTTTTACACAAAAAATGCATTATTGAAAACTAAAAATTTCCATAGTTTGTTGTGATACAACATCTTTATCTGGATAAAAAACAATTACCAGTGTACTAAAAATGAATTTCCCTAATGTTTCTAATTTTCAAAGTATAGCTAACTCACAAATTATTGCAGGTCACTTATTTATATTTTTGCTTTTGTGCATTATTTTTTTCTTAATTCGACTTTTTACTCGAATAAAAACATATATAGACTATAACCAAAATTTTAAAATCAATCTGTTCCACTATGTTACCAGGAAACTCCGAAACTGTCAAGCTTCATGAGGACAGAAATAAAAATATATCTACTCACATGAAATAAAAACAGTGCAATGGCAAATTTCAACAACCAAACAAAATTTTAGAATAAAAATATAAATCAGAAATAGATCAACGTTTCAAAAGCAATAGCAAAAAATTTAAGTTATTCAAAATCAAGTGACTTACTAAACGCTGATGACCTAATGACCAGATTTCGAGAGACTTTCAGTACAATTTTTTTCGTTAGAGTTTCTGAATAACGTATTTGTTTATCACCATCATTTCTACGAACACTAAATAAAAAATCTATTGGAATTTGCATAATTCCTTTCGGTAGGTTAGGTGGATAAACATGCTAATAATACATAATACTCGATAAACTGAGCTGTCATCCTGGTTATCGGTATTTCTCTTTGGCTGAAAGCTTAGACAAAAACCTACAATCAAAATGCATAAAAAATCAAGATCATAAAACCGATTCTAGGGAAATAGCTCTTGAGAAAAAGCCTTCCGGAAAAGTGGCCCGAAAAAAATGTCCCCTGGACAAATCCTCCAAAGGAAAAAAACATTAACGAGGGTTTATCGGGTTAATTATTCCAGCTGTATCATAAATTAAAGTGATCGATTTTAATATAGATCGTTTTGTAGGCGACCTTAGATAGTTAAATATATCAGAAAACTAAAGAATAGTCTTATCGATTTCCCTGTCCCATGAAATACCAATATATTCATTTATATATTAATATGGTTTTAAAACAAAAACAAAATATCAAAGTTCATGACCCCAGCAATACACCAATTCTACAAATTCTAGAAAATTCAAATGAAGAAAACTTATGGCCTTTGGTACGTAGTATTATTGGAAAATTTGTAAGGTTTTTGTTATGCTTATCAAAAATATGTATAAAACAGATGTATAACTATGGACAGCTTGAGTAAATTATAAATTATTGATAAACTCATTATCAGACTGGAGCTCTAGTGTGTCTGTGTTAAAAGTCAGCCCTGTTCTAACTGTTTGTCACTGTGAGTTCATTCTTATAATCATACTATGTTGCGGTATTTTTAATTTGGTAATTTTAAATTCGATTCTAATTGTTTTATTGTAGGCTGAACAATGATAAATATTTCCCCATGCATATTTAGAATGGTGTATTAAAAAATAGACTTTGAATTAAACATTAAAAGGCCAACAACAAAACAAATATATATATGTGTATGTATATTTAAACTGTGAAACTCGTTAAACGACTTTTATCATTACAAACAGGTTTAGGAACCATGATTAACAGGCTGCGATGCATTCGGGTATACTAAACTAATTGGAAACTGTTGAATGTGTAATTTAGCTAAGGCTCGTGCACCAGGATCTAGTCCTTTTAACTGGAGTACAAGAATTTTAGGAAAAAGACATCTTCGTCATCAGCTGTTGATCCATCATTGTTATTGTTTATCAATTTTGCACTTTTGTTTACACTTTCTATTGTTTAAATCAAACTTCTTTTTAATAAAATAGTTGATTCATGTTTTTAGCACCTTTCTTTACAGACTTCTGAGATAATGGACGAGTAGCTAAAGTATGGTTTAAAATTTGAAGCTTGATGAGTTTGAAGTATTAAAAATAGTCATAGTATCTTCTTTTCATTTAAATTAATTTCGTTGTCATCACAATCACTAATACAGTTTTATGCAGCTGGTGTTGTGCTTCATCACCATCGTCAAGCTCAAGATGATTTAAAGATGATGTTCGTTCCAAAAAAAATTTTTTAGTGTCTCTATGTTCAATAAAAGTGTTTAACCAATCCAAATTAATAAACTGGAGTGGGGCAACATTTCCACCATATCCCGAAGGAATGCTTTTTTTGTTTTTAAATATCAACCATACGACTTTTGTACGTTTTTTATCCCTGTCTTCAGCTGTCCTCGCTGTTAAATGGGCCAATCGAATAGTTTTTTTAATTTTGCCCTTAGATTCTGGACTGAACTTATCATATAAAACTTGGTGCTTTTGCACCTCGTTCATGAATTTAACTTTGCTAAAAAATTCTTCAACATTGTGAAATGATCGTGCGACTGTTCTACAACCATTGGAAGCCAGCCTTAAAGCATTAAACTATGAATTGAAACCAAAAGTCGGCGGATTTTTTTTTTCTTCTTTTTCTTTTTTTTTTTGATATTATAAACTATTTTATCAAAGAAATTTTAGGATTATTTAACCGAAATCATCTATCTCGTTACATGACATTCAAATACCATTACACTGATTTGCAAACTTTTTAAAATTCAAGGAACAAAACCAAAAATTTACACAAGAGTAAAGACGATTTTTTTTTTTTTAATAATTGGGACCGAAGTAAATTAATTTTAGGGTTTTAGGAGCACGATCACAAATTCTCATTGACAAAATATTTTTTAATTGTTTTATTTTGAAATTTTCAGGAGCTTTAAAAAACAACTTCAAATCACAAATTTCTAAATGAGAGCTGTAGAACCGCGACTGTATGGATCAGGAATTATAACATTATAATTGCTTTTTAATTTGTATTAATTTATACAACTTAAAGAAAATATTTAACATTGCCAGTAAAGATTATAACCATTTTTAGATTTTAACAATTATTGTACAGCTCTTTCTTGAAATCCAATATTTTCTTTACAAATCTATCTAACATATATTTTTTATCTAATTCAAAACCAATTTTAAAAATTTCATCGCTAGGATAGTTTCGAAAATTCCGATCACCTATAACTTCAATACATGAACTTATGTTAGATTTTTGTTTACTTTTTAATGAATTAGTTATTTGCTGATGTTCCATTGTGTTCAAATATTCCCCTAATTTTGCTCCCTTCATACCAACATGACTGTTATAAATTTCTAACAGTTTATCTTCTGTGGTTTTTTGTGATTTGCTTTTCTGAGATTTTAAAGTTTTCTCTTTGGATGTATTTTCTTTTGGCGAGCTGTTCAATAGGTTTTTTACACAAGTATAAATATCATTATGGTTTTGAACTAAATTTTTTGAAATATTCTTCATATCTTTGAAAATTGTATTATTTATAAATTGCTCGGTTTCTTTTTCAAATATATTTTTAATGGTATTGTATTGGTCATAGCTACGTTTATTTGATGACAATTCATTCATAAAATTTTCTAACTTTGCAATGTTTTTGTTTTCAATATCTAAACGGTTTGTGGGTTCAAATTGCTCCTTAGAGCTGATAACATTAGCAATATTCATAAAAATATTTTGTTTATTGATATTATTTTTATACGGCTCCTCTAACAAATCAATTAATTTGCTTATTTCTATTATAACCACGTCAAAAGCGACAACCATTAATCTTTGCTTAAATTTTTTTATTAAAATTGACGATTCTTTTCTGTTAAGACAAGGGATGCAAGATATGGTCATTGCAAATGTATTTATTGATTTTTGATATGCCGATGAAGCATGCTTCACTAATTCTTCGGTTAAGTTAGACACCATCCGACATTTTAATAGAAATGTCTCTTTAAATTTATCTAACAGCGTTGAAGTTTTATTTAAAAAAGATTCATTTACATTGCTTAGGTCAGTTTGTAACCTTTGTGCCAATTCAGCAATTTCACCATCTGAAACCCCATTTTCTTTTAAATTTATGTAAAACTTTTCTTCGCATTTTTCCATTGTGGTCATTAAAATTTTTGAAAAATTCTTAAATAGTTCATTCATTGTCTTTAGTTCTTCTTCGCACAGTTTTGCGATCATTTCTTCCACATTGTCGGCTTCGTAAGAATATAACTTTACAAAATGTTCTAAAAAAAGCTTAAGATGATCTCCATAGGCATTTACGTCTAGTGCTGAAATTTTTGTGACTAATTTGTTTCGGTCAGTTGACTGCGAATTTTTAAAGGCAATAAGATTTTTAGATTGAAAATCTGTTAATATATTGACGCTCTTTTCAAGCTGATTTTGAAACATGGTTGTAATATTTTTAACAAAAATCGTGAAATGTTTTTTATAGTTATCCAAATCAACCAATATATGTGCACTGTCTTGTGATTTTTTTGCCAACTTAACAATGTTTTCTTCAAAAAAAACTTTTCTGAATTTTACTAACGCAGTAAGTTTTTCAGCATTGAAGATATTTTCTTTACCAGAGACAAAGAGATATGTGGAAAGGTCTGGTAATTTTAAAAAAATAGCCGGCAGCATCTTTAAGCACTCTAAATTCGGTAAATATAGGTTGTAGACGATTTCATCTATTTTATCTGGAATTTGCTCACAGACCTCGTCAATATCTTGCAAAAATGTTTCTGCAAAGTTTTTAATACTTTCACTTACAAGTAGCACTCCTTTAATCTGGCTACTTGGTTCTACCTCAATTGACTGAGTATATTTCGACGTTAATGCCATGTAATCATTTTCCATTAAAGAATGTTTCTCATATAGCTTCCGCAATATAAAAATCATCATTTTTTCAAAGGTGTTTTTACGGAATATGCATAACTCTTCCAAACGGAAGCTAGCGATACACTGTAGTGAACACGGCTGATATTTCATGTTTTTATAGTATTCTCTATGAAAAAATATTTTATCAAAAATTTTTGAACTATCTGTGGTCACACGACTCAGTAATTCAGTCATTTTTAAAAAATAAAGGGATTTTTGTTTTTCTTCGTCAATATTGATATCGTTTTCATTTTTTAAATAATTTGTTTCAAGTAATTCTATTGCTTCATTTTCAGCGGAATCATAGCTAAGTCCATCAATATCTCTTTTAGGTAATGGAAATACTTTATTAGGCTTTGAAAGCCTTTGATTTTTTCTTTCTGCTTGAAACTTGATATATTTTGCTATTAATAAAATTAATATAAATATGAGGAAAGTTGAAAGTAACAATGCCAAAACAACGTAACCATCAAACGATTCGATCACCTCCTTATCTCTATACGTACTTAATAATATTATCCTTTTCCCAGTCATTAAATCGATCAAAATAAAACAAATTAAAATAAATAGTTTAAAAAAAAATAAGCAAATAGCTCCTATTTTTAATTTATCAAAGTTTCTCAAAATACGATAGTAAATTCCGAATATAAATATAAATTATTTATAAGCAATTTATGTATTTTTAATAACTATTGTAAATTAAGACTCTGAATATCCAAATTTGTTTGGGATTTCGTTTCCATGGGAACACAGCATAATAAAAAAAATAAAATCTCTTTACATTATGATGTTGTCGGTCACACTTCGAAGGGAGTTATCTAGTCCTCTATAGCTTTTAACAATCCCAAAAATTTTGTTGTTCAGTTAGCACAAAGTCATGAAAATACAATTAAAAGATCCATGGGTTACTTTCGAAGAAAATATAAAACCTAGGAGTTGTAAATTAGGAAAATAATGGCACAATCTAACTCTTAAAACTAACTAAAAAAATTACGACAGAGTTCATACCTGAACATTTCACAAAAATTCAAACAAACTATCGATGATATAGCACCAAAGAAAACAAATAAAATCAAATAGAATTTTCAAAACATGATAAGAATTACAAAATCGAAAACCAATCTTCATAATCCAATTTGTGTTTAAAGCAGGGTTATAAATTTGTTTTCAATCATCTTAAAATTGTTAATGTTTTAAAAAAATTTTCAACCAATATTTTAAATCTTCTTCTAAGAGCATCAAATGTTTATAATAGACAAAGAACTTTAACTTTTTTTGGCCAAATAAATATTTCTAAGGAATTTGAATGCTCAAGGGTCACTGAGAATGTAGATAAAACATAATTAATGATTTAGAATTAACTAAGTCCATATGTGTTTTTTAAGGACGGAGGTTCTTTAAGTGCTTCTATTTTGAGACCACTCACAAAATAACAAATCTTTCAATCAGGACTCCTACATTTCCAGATGATAGCAAACTAGCTAAAATTGCTCCGTTATTTCAAAAAGGGAGCATGACAGAACCAAAAATTTTTCATATCTTTATGAAAGAATTACAATAGGCTTTGAAAAGGAATGTCGCACTGGAATGATCCTCATAGATATCCAAAAGGTTTTTGATACAACAGGCCTCATCATTCTGCTTGAAAAACTGAAATCTAAGCATATTTCGGAGAATGTAGTTTTCTGGCACAAGTCTTATATCTCAAATAGAAAATCTAGTGTGAAATTTGATAGAGAACATTGTGATGGATTATTAATGAAATTTGGGAAATTTAGGACTTCTTTTGTTTTTGCTTTATGTTAATGACAAGACACAAGCACTAGACTGTGAATTACTTCTTTACGCAGAAAACTCGTGCTTGATTTTCCAACATAAGTTTAACATAAGTTATGTTAGATGTTCCAACATAAGCAAGCCAAGGTCCCTTGGCTCGCCTGCCCCGCTTGGCTCGCTTGGCTCGCTTGGCTCGCTTGGCTCGCTTGGCTCGCTTGGCTCGCTTGGCTCGCTTGGCTCGCTTGGCTCGCTTGGCTCGCTTGGCTCGCTT
>JAUZNK010000164.1:0-11832 GCA_035046665.1 Euphysa ruthae
CGGGTTGTTTGGTTGAGCGAATTTCGTAGACGCAAATGGGCGTTCTAAGTACTCCAAGACCCGCCACATGGGCCCATTTGGAAATATTGTCTCGGCAATTTGTTGGTTCCCCGCGTTAAATATAACATTCTCTCTCTCTCTGCTGCTATCCAGTAAATATTGCTCTTTATTCTTCCTTACTCACTCAAAATTGTATTTTAATTTATGATGATCTTCTGTTGCTAATGCTTTTAATCTATGTTTTAATAATATAAGGGAAATTTAAATATTTTTCAGTGGAAAAACTGTCATAGTAACTTTTATATCGATCCTTTAGTAAATTCGATACACAAATACAAGTTTCATCCTAGCATTGTAGCAATAAAAAATCGTTTTGCTAATACAGTAAATCTGTTTTATTTTAAACATGCAACTCCTGACGGTATAGTATAATTTTTTCTATCTTAAAAGTTTACTCTTTATTTTACTGATTGTATAAATACTTCGCATAATATTGAAATTTTTCCATCTGAGTTAAATTATGCAGATATTCTTCCGGTCTTTAAAAATGCATTTGATATGGGAATCTACTGCCCGATTAGTATGTTACCGGCTATGTCCAAAGTTTATGAGAAAGTTGTTTTTATTAAAGTTCATACCTTATTGGAGGATAAGCTTGTATATTATGGTTACTTTTTCCATTGGGTTTTTGCAATCAACGCTACAACCACAAAACTCACAGCAAGTAATGTTTAATTTTCGACAAGAGCAAACTGTAGGCCTTGCACATATTAAATACTTGCAAGGTTTAGAGAAACCGTTTGGAAAGGATTCAGATAAAGTAACTGTAGAAAATAGTAAACCTTCCACTTGTTAATATCGGTATTCACAAGGATCTGCTAGCGTACCATCTTTTGATGCAGCATTAACCCAAAGTTGGGAATGTAGGTATGCTCAACGAAGTATGCTCAACGAAGTATGCAGCAACTTTTCCAGACTTAGTTTAAAGGATGTTGCGTGGTACATAGAGTAGCCCATTTTGTCCAAACTATTCAATAACTTATCTCATAACAAACGTTTGACTAAAAAACATTTTTCATCATCTAGCTCATCTTTTTGCAAAATCTTTTAAGTTTTGGCCATAATCTTCTTCTTTGGTAACTAGAAACGCAGATGCTTTCGTTAAAATTTTGCTAGAAGTATCACATCCTGTTAGTGTGTGAACTGCTGGAAAGATATATATAAGTGAAGAGTGTAAAAGACATGCAGCATTCTGAACTGGAATCATTTGGTCTCCATGTGTTACCCAAAGATTGTTTACATCTTTAAGTTTCCATTGGTTTTCAAAGTGGAACCTCAAACTTACAAAAACATGAGTAACTCCTGAGCACAGAACAACACTTTGATATTAAGGAAGGCCTACATGTGTTTTTAGGGAAGGCCTACATGTGTTATGTGATACATAACACATGGTCGTATGACCATCAAATTCTTCATATAAACATTTTAACAACGGAATATTTTACCATTAGAATCTTTAATGCAGCTTTCCAAACAGTTTCTATGACAACCTGCTTGATAAACCGGCTTATCTCCTTTATATGTATGTGATAACCATTCAATGAAAAGTTGCTAAAATTTTAACTTATTTTCTAATGCAGTTCAAAATTTCTCCATTTAGACTGGAAGGGGTTGATCTGAATGGTCAATCTTTGAAATGATTAGCTCATGATGGGCTGCATACAGTCGGCTCCCATGTGCTTTGATTCTATCTTTGGAATACAAATCAAACACAACATCTATGCTAAAACTGTTTTCACTAAGGTTAAAAAACTTTTGCTAACATTTTGGTTTATTATACTCGTTTCCCAAGAGCTTGATGCATTGGAATGCCACTTCTATATCGTAATAAGAAATGGACGAAACAAAATCTCTCTTGAGAATGTCTGTAAAGTTCCTTTAACGTTCTAAGCAGTTTTCGTAATATATTGAGACTCGACCAACTGTAACTTGATGGTCCAAATGCAAAAATATTGGTATTGATCTCCTACAAAAACGAATATACGTTTATTAAAAAAAAAATCTTTTTACGTAAAGTGTCTTAACTTTTGATTGAATTTAATTGTATAAATAATTAAAAATTCATTCACTTTTACTATACAGTTTTTTTTAACAATGCAGTCTTTTGTTAGTCTAGTCTCATTGGTATGATAAAGGGTAACATGATAAAATACGTTTTAATTAATTCAGATTTTAATAAATAGTTTATTACTGATAAAGAAACTTTTTCGTTAGTTTTACCGCACAAAATTTATTAGATAGACAGTCGAAATGAAATATGCATAATATAAAAATACATAAACATACAATAATTGGTGTTTTTCTGTTAGCTAACAGTTTCATAAATTTTAACTTTATATGGTCCAATGTGTTTAAGATTTTAAACTGAAATGTTTTAGTCAACATGGCTTCTATTTCCATGAATTTCAACTATGATAATTGACAAAAATAATCGCCTGACTGCTGAAAGATAAAAATTCCAGTCTCCATAAATCTTGTGAGCTTTCACATTAATCATACTATTTGTAGCACTGTAAACGATGGGACAGAATGTTTAATTGCAGAAAGCATTTTCTTTTTACTTGATAAGTTGATAAGTTGCCAAGTATTATAATTTAAAGATGCTGCACTTATTTCGATTTCTGAATTAATTTTTTCACCTGGTACAAAATTAGTGGAAATCTCACCTCTTTTAGACGTTGTTTTTTTTATCAGGAAGGACAGTTTGACAGTTTATGATACTAGCCAGTTTTCTTTTATGTGAGTTTCTAGTTAAAAAACTGATCAGTTTTTATTGATCGGCATCTGGTGAAGGCGTTTAAAAAAGTATCAATGTTGTATCTTGGCCTTTATTTCTCCCAAAAAAAGGTGATTTCGTTATGATCGAGGTTCCGCATGTATAAGAGTCGTAAATTTGATAGATGGAAGGTACTGGAACACGAAATTTGCCTGCTTGTTCAATTGAACTTTCTGTCAAAAGGCAATCCACCCTTCCAACAGTTTTTTACAAAAAACAGTATTTGCTAATAAAATAACACTGTATAATATTTAATGCTTACCTTAGTATACTAGTGCTATTCCAGGAAATAACCATACAATAAGTGTGAATATAAATAAAATTTAAATAAATATTCTCTAAGAAATTATAAATTTCAATATTTCAAAAACAAATCCACAAACTAATTTAATTTTACCATAATTCTTATATTGTCCAGGCATCCGGATGTTGTGCAAAAAAATGCTAGTTTGGATTTGGTCCAGAGGACTCATAAACGTGCTCTGCAAACGGTTTATAATGACACGTTTTTAAGTCTAGATGAGCTCTGGGAATTATATATTTGTTTTAGCATTCACATCAGACATCTTCAGCTTCTAATGGTCGAGGTGTACAAAACGCTGCATCAGAGTTTTCCGAAGCTATATTGGGATATCTATTATCGTAAGGCTATCAACTACAACTTAAGTTCTACTTGTTTAGTTAAAATACCTGTAGTTCGTATAAATTTTTACGGCACCAATTCCTTTGAGTTTAAAGCATACATATCTTGGACTAATCTTCCCAACAACATTAAAAACTCTGTTAATGTCATTTCTTCCAAACGGAAGATTAAACTTTGGAATGACAATTGGTGCAGCTGTATGTGCTGTCGATCTTTTTTTTTTAATTGTGTTGCCTCTTTAGTTTATTTTTATGCTTTGTAGTTTTCTTAAAAAAGCAAAAACTAATTTGTTACCATACATTAGACCAGAAATTATTTTATCCATAATACTAGAACGTATAATACCTTATACGTTCTAGTATCATGTCACTAACTAGCGTTAAATATTCACTTGAACTGAACTCCACTAAGAATTAGAGTTTTAATTTGTGATCGGACACGAGGTGAATTCCATACAGTATCTTTAAAGAAGTCCAGTTCTTTTTGCAAAACAGGTATCATAACAAATGCCAAAATATTTCTCAAATAGAAAGTATTTTCGAGTAAATGATCGTAAAAATCTAACATTTTGTGCGTTAGTTAAATATATAAATATACATATAAAATACAAACAAATATAGAATTTGATGCTATATTTTCATTATTTTCCAAAAAAGGATTATAAGCAAGTAGAATCCTTTATTGGTTCTTTTTTTTTTTTTTAGATATTTTAGTTGAAATCATCTATAGAAGGTTTATTTAGATTTCTTTTAATGATGGTATAATTAAGTAGAAGGGATTCAGTTATTGTATTACAAATTTCAGAATCTATGTGTTTTTTGAAGAATATATATTTATATCTACAAAACTTTAAATGGAAGAAAATTTTTGTTAGCTTCCTACCTAAAAATTCCACGAGAGTGGTTGTCAAATATAATTTTGTTTATCAAATATCAATCAACAGTGTTTTGTGGATTATATTTTCTTTTAGCAACTTGTTCTGTCCTTCTTTGAAATGTTTTTCAAAACTCTCGTGTAGCTCCTCTCACCATCTTTCTATCTATTAATAGAAAGCAAATCCCTACACAGTTTTTAATTTTAAAAGTGAATAATTTTAAGTGAATATGTTTTCTTTTTTTCAGTGGTTTTTTTCCTGTACTTTATCAAACATTTCCTTACAAACTTACAAATATCCTAGCTGAACTCTTTTCAGAGAGAAGATGAAGTAAATGAAATTAATATCAATGTATGAAAATAAAATTAAAAATAAAGCCCAGAAGTATAGAGGGCGATGAAAATAAATCTTGGCAAGGATTTAAGGTTATCAAGAAAGTATGACATAAGGTTTTTGTAAGTTTTAAAAGATCGTTGTAAATCCTTTAATATCAGTTTTGAAAAACTGTAGTTTATGTAAGAGTAACTTCTACATTTTTGTCTCGCTCGCACTGACCTACAAATTATATCTCTGGAAATAATGATAATATACAAAATTTTAATTAAATAAAAACAATTATAAACCTTACGTGTAAAAACAATTATAAACCTTACATGTAAAAACAATTATAAACCTTACATGTAAAAACAATTATAAACCTTACATGTAAAAATATTAACTGGTATATTAAAGTGGTTTGCATCGTACATACGAAATGACGATTTTCAGATAATGATGTTAAAAAGACATGTAAATTTTATAATATAATAAAATCTTGTAAAACGAGACAAATGATAGAATATTTCCTATTTGCTCTGATTTATTTATAAGAGAAGCTTATCAATGACTTAGGTCCATCAACTAACTTCTTATCCTCTCTCATAGTCTTACCTGTTTCTGTGTAACTGGTATTGTTACATTTTATATGCCTATTTATAATTTTCCAAAAACGTTATAAATCCTTTTGTTTGTTTATTAATAAATTTTAAAATTTTATAAAATAATTTGAAAAAATCTAAATAACTTACTCTAATTTACTTGACTATCTTTACTGGAGTTGACTTCATGAAACAAGTTATGTTGAGTTTATAAAATCGGCCATTTTATGTCAGCAATTTATGCTATGGTAAATATTTTTGTATAAAGCAAAGTAAGTAAGTATTTATTCTGCCACAAACCAATGTATATACATTAGCTATAAAAATTACAAGACAACAGAAAAAAAAACCAAAAACAAAACAAAAAGATTAAATATTGAGACAAAAAACAAATGGTGGCGAGGATAGGCACAAAAATTGTCTGTCGCAACAATGTTTTCATTGTGGTCTTGTTATATATCACACGCAAAAATGATTTAGCCAAAGCCAAAAAAAAAATATATATATGTAAAAGTTTAAAAAGTGGTTTTTTACCGAATTATAGTCTATATTTATTAGGTCTGCAAACTTTATCCAATGAGATAAAAAAATGTCACCGTATTCTTATGTTAAAAGACGTTGTAGTTTGTAATTGACTTTATTTCATTGAAAAGCCTGTTCTATATAAAGGGAACTTTTGATGACAGAAAATTTTTCCCATGATAGATCTTTCTCAAGGTGTATCTAGTCTGAGATGGCCGCTGCATAGAGGGATTCGTCGATTTTCAAAAATTTTTGAGCTTTCAGAAATGTAATTTAGGTTGGTTCTACTGCAGAATTTAAATGCATGTCTTACAATACCCTGATTAACCCTCATATCAACAGGCAGTCAATTCATGGCTCTATACTGCTCAATACCAATATGGGCTTGACTATTCATATTTAAACAAAATGTATAATGTATATTTACATTTATTTTGTGCACTTTTAAAATTTTAAGTAATTCGTTGAGGCCTAAATAGCAGACAGAACATGTATAATCAAAACTAGGTTGTATCAGAACATTGCATAGAGTATGCTTTAAAGCTCGTGTTTAGAAAGATGATTTTCTATATAAAAATTTAAATTTGGAATAAATTTATTTAAAACATATTGACCCATTGTCTTTCCACTCAGGGTTTGACCTAATAAGTATCCTAGGTATTTTACGGAGGTTTTTTGTTTAACGGATGTGCCTCTATAAATTATATCCAGGGGATTTGCTCTCTTAGCTTTCATTTTAGAAGAAAAGAGGATACGCTTGGGTTTTTCTTCTCCAAAGTGGACAATTAGTTTGTTATTGACAAACATCCTTATGTTGGAAAATCAAGCAAGAGTCATCTTCTTAAAGAAGTAGTTCACAGTCTAGTGCTTGTGGTATGCCGTTCACATACAGCTAAAACAAATGAGGTCTTAAAATTGACCCGTGAGGGACACCACATTTCATTAATGCTTCATCAGAAAGTTTTTTATCAACTTTGAACATAAATTTTTTATTTGAGAGAAGTCTTGAACAAAACGTCTACATTCTCCAAAAAACGCATGGATTTCATTTTTTCAAGCAAAATGAGATCTATTGTATCAGAAACCTTATGAAGATCAATGAGGATCATTCCAGTGTGACATCCCTTTTCAAAACATTTTGTAATTCTATCATGAAGATATGACAAACACGCTTCTGTCGAAAAACCCTTTGGAAGTCCAGATTAAAATTTTTATATAAGGTTCACAACGAGTTCTCTAGTCTAATCTTAAATTACTTTTTCAAAAATCTTTGATGCAATTAATAATAGCGATATGTTCCTGTAGTTTTTTGGTTCTGTCTTTCTCCCTTTTATAAATAACGGAGCAACTTTAGCTAGTTTGCAATCATCTGGAAATGTGGTAGTCCTTATAAAAAGATTTACTGTTTGTGTGAGTGTTCTCAAAATAGAATCACATCCATCCTTAAAGAAATAGATGATATTTTTTTAAACCCTGGTGACTTATTTAATTCTAAATCATTAATTATGTTTTTAACTACATCCTCAGTGACACTTGAGAATTCAAATTCCGTCGAAATATTCATTTGGCCATAAAAATTTAGGGTTGTTTGACTATTATAAATATTTTGATGCTATTGGAAGGAGATTTGAAAGAGTGGTTGAAAGATTTCCAAAAAGTTTTTTAAAAGCATTAGCAATTTGAAGATGATCAAAAACACACTTTTTGCCTTGTTTTAAACAAAAATTGGATACAAAAACATAATAAAAAGAGAGTATAATAGCTATTTTTTAGTTAATTTTAACAGGTTGTTGATATTTTTGCGGTACTTTTTAGATTGATAAAAAAGTAGCTCCTTTCTGTCATCATTGCTGCTTTTAATAAACTGTTTAAGTCTTTTATCTTTTATTTTAATAGATTTTAGGATTCCATTAGTCATCCAAGGTTTACTTTTTTTTTTTTCTTTTGCCTTTTAGTTAATAACACACATGGCGCATGTCGTTCAATAAAAATGTTTAACCAATTGCAGAAAATAGCTAAGGAGTTATTAAGATGTGGTTCCACTTCCTTGTTTAACAGGTTACCTTGGTTACAGGTGTCCAATCTTCATTTGAAATTTCGTTAAGAAAATTTTCTTTATTAAATTTTTTGAAAAGTTTTTCTCTTTTCAAAAAAATTTGTAAAAATATTGTCAATCAGAGTTTTGGAAGTAGCAGTAATTATGGAGGGTGGTGTAATAAAAGGAAATAGTGACACATGGAACCCAGGAAGCATGAAGTGTCTTTACAAGAATCATACTTTAGTAGAATAATGTTAAAGTCTCCAAGGAGAATCAAAAATTTTTTCTAGTGTATATAAGTATGATTTATTAAATTCATTAATTGATGAATAACAATAGACACAGCAAAAAATTTCATTAGGATAAATTATATGGATTCTAGAAGGTTAGATTTTAAATAAAGAAGAGCACCTTCTTTGTTAGCGATATAGCATACGTTGTATGTTCTATTGTATATTGAATATACGTTGTATGTTCAATAGCATATCCATCAATGGAAATATCAGTTTAAGGTGTCTGGATGTAGTCGAGATTCTGTAGTATCAATAATACTTAAGAACAGTATCAGTAAGTAAAATAAGATCTTTTAGGTCATCAATGTAAAGAGTGAGTAACGATATATTCGTGTGAAGTTGTGTGTCATAGGAATTGTCAAAAATTTTATTAAATTCCGTTGTGTCATAATATTTGCAATTGATTGCGGCATCGGTAATGTTATTCAGGTCTCCAAAAAGATTTATTAGATGAGGAAAAACCCACAACTATGTGAGATCAGTGAATATCACCCTTTTGAAATACATGAAAGTCATTAACTGAAAGATTGGAATATTACTTTTTAAACATGACTTAAAGAACCAAAAGGCAGGGTCATTGATTAGTTTATCATAAATAATTTTATCTTTACAATGCATTTTATATGGATCCAGTACTGACATGAATTACAATGTATAACTGTGTGATTTTTAGCAACTGATTTAACGCAAATCAAACATGGAAACTTGACAACTATATACAATAAAAAAAAAAAATAATAAATAGAAAAATTTTTGTCAACAAGAGTGTTAGCTAAATGTAAGGGATAGACTTTTAGCTTCGCCTTTTAAATCAAATGGTAGGTACCCATCTCAAATCGTATTCCTGCCTTCTTATACTAGAGATTAACTCTTGTAAAAACTTAAAAAATGAAAGTGATAAAAATATATAATCTAAAAACAGGCAAATCCTATCTCACCCGTTACCTCAAAGGTTTAGAAAGGTTCATACTTTGTGTGTTTTTCTTCATTGATCGATCACTTGACTATGAGAACGACAGGATATGCAATATAGCCAGATGTTATTTCTTTGTTTCGCTTTATTATTTTTCGCGATAGTAGACTTCATTTTGGCGTGCATTTATTTGTGGAGTGGTCAGCGTAAATATTCATAATTTTATATTTAAAATTGAATAATTTTCAGAAGCTTACAAAAATGAATTGGAGATCATTCCACTCATATAATCTCGCAAATATGTATGTGGGGTTGTTATTGTTGGCTCTTGGTTCTTTTTCTGGCGATGTGCTCGTGCTATCATTCAAGTAGCTGTCTTTGGGTTAAATTTTGAATGCCCGGCAATTACGATTGTCAATAATCATTCAGTTACAACTCAGTCTTATTCAGTTTCCTTCCTGATTCCACGAAATATGAGTGTTTCTCAAGCTTCTATTTGTTTGGCTATCCAGCTTTTGTTTGAGAGTTTCATGTGATGTTTTTTCTGCCTCCAGTTATTCTGAATTTGAGAAATACTAACAAACATTTTACTGCTTTTCAGGCATGCTTAGATGTTATTCACTGTAATATGAACAGCTCACAAAAGCAACCAATCATGAAGCTATTCAAGCTGCTCTTGAGTTTCAGGGTTATTCAGTCAAAAAACCTGACAAAAAAAGGATATTTCTTATGCAACTCTGAAAAGATGGTGTAAAGGAGAACTGCAGCGATTGGGTAGTAGTCGGTGCCAAAGTGTACTGACTCAAACAGAAGAGCGAGATATTGTTGTGGCACTTATTGTTTCATCAAAGATGGGTTGGCCATACTGCTCTGACGATGTTCAAATTATAGTGCAAAACTACCTTAATTCATTACAAAAGGAAACAGCATTTACAGACAATCTTCTTGGAAATGATTTGATGATTGGTTTTAAATGATGCTGGTCAGCAGAGCTTGATGTTAGGAAACCAGAAATTTTGTCCAAACTGCATGCAAAAAACTAACAGATGAGACATTATCAAATTATTCAAGGCCTTTATAAGGACCATGGCTTTTTTGAAAGTCATTCAGCCGAAACAAGTATATTTGACTTCAATGAAAGTGATTTTATCATTAATCCAAACCAGAAAAATATTTTCTTTAAAAAATTTGCAAAGGATGCTTATCTTATCGCTCCAATTGCTGGGGAAGCCATGTAAACTGTGCTAGTTGCAGGAGATCTAAATGGAGACTTCCTACCACCCTTAATAGTTTAATAAATTCAACACTTATATAAGAATTGGATACTTAATTGTCCTCCAAATACATGGTTTGCTGTATCCGATAGTGGATGGATGTCAGATTATCTATTTTAAAACTTGTACCACATGTGGAGGACACTCAGAAATTTGATTTTTTTATATTTTGATTGACATGGTTCTCATTTAACTTATAAAGCTATGCAATCAGCAATGGATAATCAGATCATTTCAATCAGCCCCAAACCAGCTACACTCTCCAACGATTGGATGTGTGAGTATTTAAAGGTTTAAAATTTTATTAGAGAAAGATTCTACTCTGTTTCTAGCGAGAGAGTAGAATAATAGCTGTTGACAAAGGGTCGTTCCCAACACTGTTCAAAAAATTGTGGGAATCAACCTCACATGATAACTTAATTGCAGGGTTTAGAGGTTCTGGTATCTGACCTTTTAATTCAGATGCTATCAACATGGAAAAATATTTAAATCCTGAAGATTTAACAGCACTGGATGATATTTGAAGTCCAGGAAGACTTCTTAGAGAGGCCATCATATATGTCATAGAACCAACTCGATCTGCTGAAACACATGCTGTTTTGGAAAACTCAGAAAAGAAACAAAAACCAGTAAAAAGCTCACATGGTGAAGTTTTAACAACCAACGAATTGGCCAAAAGTCTTAGAAAAAAAAATTGAAAGAGATGCCAAAAGAAAGCAAAAATCAGTCAAGACCAAGCTCACATTTGATTAAAAAAACCAGAATACCATCAGATCAAAAAGAATCACAGTCAGATTTTTAAAATGATAGCGCCTTGTGCATTATATGTAATCGTGAATCCCTGAGTGTTTAATAGCTCGTGTGAATTTATTGCTTGAAAAAAAAATTAAATATATTTTAATATCAAAAACATTTGTGTTTGTCAACTCAGGCATTAATAATTAAAAGATATAAAACGCATTTCATAAGTTATAAAACTTTGTTGAGCGACGTTTCAGGAGTCATGCTGCTCCTATCATCAGGCTAGTTACAATTAAAAATTTTAAGGTTTTTATGCAAGTTGTAATAATTAAACAGTGAATCTTAATAATTAAAACGAATTAAAAAAAAAAAAAGCTATTTTCTTATAACAAATAATCTTGTTTAGAAAGATGTATCCTTGCCGCCATAAATATTTACATTTCAGTTGATCTTTTAAGTAGGTTTTAAACACTGTCAGTATATAAACATTTGAATATTATTCAATAATTAACTCTCGTCCGCTGGTTTTAATATTACATTCGATTGTAGTTCTATTGTTTATCTTTCCATCGTTGATTATTTTATTTAAAATTACTGCTTATTTCTCAAGTAATGTTTGTTTATACCAGTGCAAAAGAATTGGACTTCAAACCCATGATGAATAACATGAATAAAGACCAATAAATTAAAAAACGATTATTTTGTTTTAAACAAGCTAAAATATGCATACGTATCAAATTGATGGGGAAAAAAAAAGCAGTAAAAAAAGATATATAATTTT
>JAUZNK010000175.1:0-11831 GCA_035046665.1 Euphysa ruthae
TATATATATATACATATAACTCTCACATAAACAAACTCATGTAGAAACTTCATCTAAGAGTACCTTGCTAGACAGTATCAATCAGAGGCAAGGAAATAGATTTAAAAGAAATAATACCTTTATAAAATCAAGCTCCAAAAGTTCAGCACATTTTAAAGCTACAAGAACATTCTTTGTAGATATTGAGGCTTCAATATATTGTTCACATAACAGTCGGAGCCGTAACAGGTCAAACTATAACATAAAAGAAACATAAAGTAAACTTTTTATGTAAACTTTCATTGTAAACTTAACAAAACTAAGAACTGCTGGAAAAATGTCATTCATAAATTTTTCGTTGTTTGGATATCCTGTAAATTAATGTAGAAATGGCCTTTTGTAAAGTTTTGCAATAGTTGAAAGAAGATAAAAATTTTATGCCTTGTTAATAAAAAAAAAAAAATGCGATTAAAGAAAAAAAAAACGATTCAATGTCCAATGCCATCAATTTATAAATTATAAATATATATATATATATATAATTTAATTTTAATTTATACTTTTTAAAAAAAGAAATTGTTTCACTGCATCTGTAATTTGAAAATTTTAAAGTATTTTGAAATAGAAATTTGAGCTAGAAATGACTTTTGAGAGTTTTACTAGGTATATTTCATATCACCCAATGATGTTCTAGCAACGAACTTGACCTCTTAGAAACCCTTAAAAGTTTAAGGGTCATTTCCACAAAAACAAGACACAAAGATTTTAGCAATTAGTTACAATGTTCCATAAATATTTGACTAAATGAGGCAAAAACATATAAAGAATGTTTCAGTTCATACAAGGAATATACTCTTTATCATTTTCAGTGGTTAAAATTAGCATATTTGCTAAAAGCTTGTAGAATTAACGTTCTCACTAAAAAAATCAAAAAAATTTGTTAAATTTTTTTATTAATTTTTTAGTAGACTGGTCGTATTATCTAAAGGAAATTTTATCAAAACTTTGACACTAATTTATTTTCAAGTGAAGCAGATTTTCCAAAATTCAAAAATAAACGCTAAAATGTCATACGCTACAACACGATGAAATAATTTTACTGATATTATTTGTAATTTTAGGTTAAGTTCTTAAATTTGAAAAAATGGTGATTATATTATAAGTGGAATGCTAACAAGCCAGATGTTTTCATATAAAACATACCCTGACAGCGATATTATAAACATCCATTACTAACTTTATGACATCGGTCGTAGCTCCATGTTCGTCTAAAATTAAAGCAATATTTTCAAACTTAGTTTCAAACTTTGACACCCTAGAAAGAGAGAGTATGGATTTCAACAGACAATATACACAAAATTTTGGAGCAATTAAATTTTATTTTGCACATAGAAAATTGGCATGTTGAAGGGCAAAATACAAGCTCATCACTTTTGTATTGCAGCCTTCATTGAAAAATATCTATCTATTTGTGTACTGTTAAAAAATGTTCAGAGAGTGAAAATGAAAAAGAGCACAGTTTGCGAAAACTCAAATTTCTTATAAAAAAAATGTGAGAACTAAAAAAACCTAGCAGCAAAACATGCCGTATTTTTTTTTTCCTAACTAATTCCAAGATCAAAATATTGAAACACAGCTGGTATGCATTATTTTATTGAACTGTTCTTATAACTACAATAATAAAAATTCATGAAACAATCATAAGCATATGATTTGGTGATGAAGTTCATGAGATTTAGAAAATTGCAGTAGTTAGTCAATAATGTCTAATAAACAACTACCATTGTGAATAAAAACGTGAAATTATGTATAGCAAACCGATTTTATCTGCTTTGCAGATTAATTAATGAAGGGTTCTAATTTGCTAAATCGGGGAGTGAAGTAAACAAATACAATTAACCTAAATGAGTAAATTAATGTCCATTATTTTCCTGAAAGTAATGATTAATCACTGCTCATCACAGTTCGTAAAATTTCAATTAATTCCTTTAATCAGTGTTTACCTGACCTACCCATTATGTAAAAAATTATAAATAAAATACTATGCATAAAATACTAATAATAAAATAATATGAAAATACATAAATATACATAAATATATAAATATACATAAATATATGATGTCAAGTTTTTAAGTTTATTTCACTGTTTATCTGCCATTTTCGACAGTTGCCATGGTAACAGGAATTCAGGTTTTAATCTTGATTTTTTATTGAAGATCACTTAGCTTTCAGAAAATTTATGCATATCTAGGGTAAATCTTTGGAAATCTTGAGCTATCTATTATTTTTTAGGTCACCTTGTTATTTTGAAAATCTCTAAAAATAATTAATTCAGGCAGAAAAGGTTTTCTTTGAGCTTCCCAAACTTTATTAAAAATATAAATACACTTTAAGAAAATTGGAGAAAATGTTATATTTACACGAAAAATTACCACAGTTAAACAAAAAATAGGATTTTTCAAATGGAAACATAAAGGGTTAAAAGAAGTCTTCTAAGGCCTTCTTTCTAACTCCAAACAGAATTAGAGTTTTTAATCTTACTTTGATCATAAATGCTTAAAATTCTGATTAGCTCACAAAAAATCTACATCCTAATACAAACTGTGTCATAAGATATCAAAAACTAACATCAGATGTTATTTTAACCAATGCAATGATAAATCTGAGTTTTTTGATTATCCTGCAAAAACTTTTGCCTAAAATACAGTCTGCAAAATACTAATCTCACAGCAAACTAAGTTAGAAGTTTTCCTTCAAATATTATATCTCAAATCCTTAATTATTTGAATAGTCAACAAAAAAATAACTGCTGTAATGCATTTTTTATGATAAAATTCAGTTGGTGTAAATGTTTGCATAATCGATATGTTTTAGAATCAACAAACGTAGATTTTTCTCAAAAACCTTGTTTAAATGAGAATTGTTTCAAATCCAGGATTGCTTGATAAGAAAATAAAACCTTATGCAATCGTCAGAGCTTAATTGCTTGACCATCCAACAAAATACTACATGCTATATTGAAATGATCCTAAGAAATCTTAAAGAAAACAAAAACCATACAGTAAATCCCCCTTAAAATTTTATTTTGACACCCTAAATCATTATCTCCTTCAACAATATAAAGAATCATGCTAGATATTTTCCACAGCAAAATTGTTGTAAATTAGCCTAATTCCAAGAATCCTAAGTGCTCGATAAATATAAATAAATAAATAAATATATAAATACATATAAATATATGCAAAGTATTTTCCTTAACCTTAAACATCCTTGCCAAAGCTTTATTTTTAAGGTTAAATAATCAGTTAGAACATTGCTAATTTTTCTTTGAAACATATATTATTATTTTACTTAAAATACTTTATTTTACTTAAAATCTAGATGGTATACCAAAATGGTTTGTTTTACTTAAAATCTGGATAGTATCCCACAATGGTTTATTTTCCTTAAAATCTAGATAGTATAGCACAATGGTTTATTTATTCTAGGTGAAATACTACAATTGTTTATTTTACTTATAAATTTTTATATAGTTAAATTATTTTAAATACTCCCTCAAAATTTACTTTAATTGATTTGATCCAACCTTAAAAACCGTCTGTTCGCTCATTCAGCAAAACCTGTTTGGCATATTTTTCTGAAAATGTTCTTCAAATCAGTAAAATATAAAATCCTTAACTACTTAATTAACACCATAAAAACTGTTTCAGATATTTTCCTCAAAATTCTATTCTAATTTGGACAATCTCCAATCCTTCTCTATCTGAAAAAAGAAAAAAAGTATGCCAGACACTTTTCTTAATATTTCATTGTAGTTTGTACAATAGTAGAATCCTAAGAGAGTATTTGACATTAAAAAAAATCAAGGTCAATTCATTTCCCTCAAATAATTACCAGGATCGAAATTCCTATTCAAACCATTAAGTCTTTACTCCAAACAACATGGTTAAATTTTTATTAATTTCAAAACATATTGACCAGTTTTTCTTTTAAGCACTTCATTTCCTTTCTTTTTTTTTACATTGTTTTTTTTCCATGATTTGGTTCTCAATCTATTGTTACATTTAGCATTTTCTCTACACAGTGACCAGTAAATTTCAAAAAACATACAGAAATCTTAAATGTTATACATTTAAGGCAGGCTTGCATACATTTTTTTATGTGTTACACATAATATTTAAGGCTATATATTCATTCAGAGCTTTCTATAGTTTATGTAAGGGTCTATCTAGGTACTACACCCATAAAAAAAAAATATTTTTAAAAATAAGTAAGATATTGAGAAGTTTTTGAGCTATCAGGACAAAATCTATTCTGAATTGGTCTATTTAGTGTTTTCTAGCAACAACCAAGCAAGGTTAAATGCAACAAAGTCATTAAAAAGTTATTTCTTAATAAAGTTAATTCAGTGTTCTTAAGTAACGACCAAGAAAAGTTAAATGCAACCAAGTCATTAAAAAGTAAATTTTTGATTTTTAGTTAAGGTCACACCAAAATTAATTAAAAAATTAAGCGGTAAAGAATTCCACATTTTTGTAAACAAACCTTTACCTTTTAAAAACCGTCCTTGAATTATGAGGTTAAAACAAAATTTTACAAAAATCATTTTCTAATTAAATATTCAAGCTTAGACAATATTAACTTAGTTTTGATTTTTGAATTATATTTAAATTCCTAAAAATATTTACACATAGAGCTAACAAACAATATATGTTGAGGTTTCTTGTAGTGTTTAATACAAGTTTTGATATTGCCTGAGCTTTTCCATATTCAGAATAATTTGACACTGTTTTTATTTATTTTTTATTAATTACTTTATTATTTCAATTAGTGGAATTGCTCATCTGGGAATTCTATCAGGGCACATAAAGCAGATATTTTCCTCAAAAACTTAGTAGTTACCAACATTGCATATGTGAATATAGGCCATACTTTTCTTTTTAATTTGCTAAAACAGAGTATAACCACTTGTATAACCACTTAATTCAGTGTTATATTATATAAAAAAAGTATTAAAAACACAATTTTTTATTGGTGCAAATTTTCTATATCTTACATATCTTCTTCAAGCACAACGCACAAGTTGTGCCTGAATTAAGCTTATACTGCCAAAATAAATCAAATCCATGCAAAATAAAAGTTGGACTATAGAAATTTCAAAAAAATTTGCGATTGAGAATGGTCTTTATAAGCTAGTACTATACGCTCCTGTCAAAGTCATCTTTTCTCCATCTTCTTTATCCGCTTATTTACAGGTGAGGTTATAACTAATAATAAATGATAGGGTAGGGTAAATAATGGCATGGTATGGTAATTTAAGACATGGAATGGTTGTAAGGCTTACTAAATCACAGACTTTGTCAAGGCACAGCTGAAGTTAAAAAATAGAGGCCAGTTAATTTTATTGAGAAAATTATCTTAATTCTTTTTAAAATAATTCGATACCAAGGTTTACTAACCTTTAAAGTAATTCATATAAATTTAATATATAAATATTAAGTCCACTAAACAATTCATACAACTTTGATGCAATTTAAAATAATATGACACCTTTGATATGTGAGAAAAATTATTTCACATACCTTTGATGTAAGGATATATCTGATCTGTATAAATAAACCACAGAACAACTTTAAATGCAAAATTGTTTACTTCATCAACATCTACACATATCTTTGGCTTTGTATTTGTCACTGTATTTTTTCGTATTCGATTGCCTGTTATAGTGTTGTCGTCTGATGGTCTCTCAACAGAACACTTTTCATTAAATTCCTAAGGAAAAATTTTCGCTCTCTGTTTTAATAATGTCAATGATGGAGAACTTTATATAGGTGATGGAGCATCTTACAAAATAGAGTTAGAACGCATGAATGGCAGAGTTAAGTAAATGTATATATATGTGCATTAAAACACTGAAAATTGCTACAATCTGGAATCTGAATTAAACCGGCCAAAACCAAATGAATTAAAATCTCATATGTTAAATAAATGAATCGGACAAATTCAATGAAATCTTTTTAAAAATTAAAATTTGATGCATTCAGTTCAGACTCAGCTACTGAAGGAATGTACTTGCCATATTGTCGGTTTATTTGTTTAACAAATTAGTTATGAAGTTTAAGCGTATAAAATATTATCATACCAGTTTTCCTAAATTTGTTTTGGAGGTGAAAGTGTTGATGCATCTTGTACTTAGATGTTTTTGGAGATGCTGTATAGTCATTTATAAATTGAATCTAAATTTATTCCTCCCTAAAATTCCATCATTCAAGTTACTTTATAAGCAAAGAGATAGGTTAATTGATTCTGATAATTAATAATTAATTACAGAAAATTAACAGGTAAATTTAGGTTTAACAATTAACAATAATTTTATTTTTCAAAAGCATTGTTTTTGACACTTTATTATTGTGTGCCATTAAATTGCTTCTTTTTTTTTTTTAGATACAAGCTTTTAAATAAAATTTATTTCGAAAAGAATTTTTAAAAATCAATATTACAGGAAAGTCTTTGTTGAATTTTCCTAAGACTTTAGCTAATTTTTGCGAGAGATTTTACCACGAATGGCTTCAAGTTAAATGCCAAAAGCGGCCAGTAATTTTTAGAAATCTTACAAAACTTAAAAAGAGTATTATGTAAAATAAAATTCCCTAAATATGTTTTCCCTATAATTTTTAAGAAAAAATAATAGAAAAGCATTTAAAACATAAAAAATGAAAAGATTAAATCAGAGATTAATTAAAATATAATTATTAATATTAATATTAGTTAATATAATTATGATTATTGTAAATGTCTCCCATGATAAAGGTATCATTGGCAGAATTTCTTTTATTTAAAATTAAAAAGAATCTATAGCTGTTTTTACATGTTTTACTCAAGTTAAAGTCCTTCCAACACGAAGTATTACTCTTTTTATTTCGTAAAAATATTTTCATATTCTCAAGATACGATAAATTTAATAAAATTTATCTTAATGATCCATTTTAAGGATGAAAAAAGATTTTTTTAACAAAATAAAACATACCTCTTGATTTTGGAAAGATTTTCTAAGTCAATTAGGTATCGCTTTAATACAGATTCACTTTTACTAGTTGCTTTTTACTAAGTAAAAGAGTAAATGTTGAGTTTGTAGACTTATTCTTATTCAAAATCACCTTAAATCAAAAAACAATTTTTTTTAGTAAATTCAAAGTTATAGTTTTGAACTGAAATTACAAAAAATAAATCTTCTTTTTGCTTCATTTAAACATGGGCGGTATTTAGAATATTATTCTGGATGTAAAAAAAAAAATCATCATAACCGTTTTTAAAACTTGATAATAAGTGAAGAACAACACACTTCATTATAAATGTTAAAATATTACTAGTCGTAAAAATAAATATTTTTTTTTGCTGTGCAATATTAGTGTGCCGGAAATGATGTAATAGAAATTGTGCATTAGCTGTTATTTTTAGCTATTTTTTGGACTTATTTTTACACATTTACCTGTTGCTCTATCATCAATAATTTGATTTGTTCTCTTAGAGTAGGTGATCTAGCTGCTACAATTGAAATGTGTGCATCTATTCGTTCCTAGATGTAAAAAATTAAATTTGATACCAACTGAATATGTGTCCAGATTAATACTGACCATATATATATAGAAAACAAGGTGAGTAATTACCAGGTGCTGAATTATTTGATTAAAATTAACATTCAAAAAATAAAACACTTTCTGATAAAATTAATATTATCTATAACTGCATATTAGTGGAGGGAATCTCATCCATAATTTGATGGAACTGTGGGGTTTTTGGTAAAAGCATGAGATTTGGCAGAGGCAAAATACATGCTATTGTAGTCAATTTAAACTATAGACTAAAAAGAATTAAAAATGGTGGATAAATCCAGAATGGTAGTTTAGTCATGTTTTTGTATGTTGTCTTGAGCATACTTGCGATATTTAAAACTTATGATGAAATAAATAAAAATAGTATGGAAATATTTCAGATTTGAGCCCTACTTTTAATGAAAATCTGTTAGAAATCTTAAAACGATTTTTTTTTAACATTTGTGTTCTCCAGCTTTAATCTGTTTGATATTTTTATTACTTTCTTTAGAATAAATAAAATATTAGTTTTTTTACAGTTTCATTTACTACCTTAAGCCATAGCTTGGCAAAAATATGTTATTTGTAAAGACACATCAACTGAATCTCTACAGTGACCTACTGGTTTTACTCACTCAGATATCCAAAACAAAGAAACAAGGAGCACCTGATGAAACAACATCTACTAGTAAAGTTTTTAGACTCAGCTCAGGTGGAACGTCAGTTACAAAAACTGCAGCTGTTATTTTTAGTGATCAAAGTACTTTTACCACTGCATCGAATATCAACATTTGTTTTGGACAAAGAGTACAACAATTTGCTTTTGAATTACAAGACACCTTTCTTCTATCAAAATTAAGTGCTGGAGTATATCACAATAAATGTTTAGTAGCATTATACAATAAGATCACAAGACATAAGTTCTCATCATCATCTAATACAAGTAATACTGATCGTATTCTTTCAGACATTGCATTAGCAGAACTTGTGAGTTACATTGAAAATTTTAAAGCCACTGGAGAAGTTCCTGTTTTGAAATTAGCTGATGTAACAAAATTATACACAAAGCGTCTGGAACAACTTCATTTAAAATTAAGTGAATGAGTTCACTCAATAGATTTAAAAAATCAAATCCTCTCTAATCTTCCTGATTTGAAAGTTTATAAGAAGGGACGAGATACATTTCTAGCTTTTGATGAGGATATTGGAAATGCAATAAAGCTAGTTTCTGAAAAAGATTGTGATGACAAAGCCGTTGTTTTAGCAAAAACTGCAAACATTGTTCGACGTGATATGGCTGAGCATAAGCATGTTTCAACATTAAAACAAAGCTGCTCCTTGTTTTCACAGTGGTATATATCGTGTCAGGTAAGGGAACGAAATCTTGAAGATTTTTTTGCACATGATAACTAAAGCTTTCTTCCTTCGATATCAGACCAAGGAAAAATACGTCTTGGTCAGAAGTCTAATTTGCTAGAATGCCTTGAAAGCACTTTGCCAGACCAAGAAGTAGTTTTATCACCAGATGTGCAGATAAAGATGGAGCCACATTAATTATTATGATTAAACCAGCACCACAAACAACTTTTGAAGAATATAAAATTGGCGATTTTGTTAAATAAGTTCAAAGCCAGGTTAGTGATGGACAGTAGCTTAAAATAGCACACAAAAGAATAAAAAGGAAAAAGCACTCAAAGGAAATTATCAAGAACAGTAAAGGTACCATGTAATTGGCAAGAATTCCACGTATTAACAAAAACGAAACTGAACTATTTCAATATTTAGCTTGACAGATTACGTTTGTAATAAAGGGAAAATTGATCATCTCAACATTTGATTTTAAAGCAATTTCTTAGAAAATTGAAGAAGACTTAAGTTTTCTTTCTGATTGCAATCAAGAAGAAGCAGACACAAGAATATTTGTCCACGTCAATGATGCAGCTACTAAAAGTTATAGTGTTATGATTTGCACTGTAGATACAGATATTGTTGTTCTTGGAGTAAATGCAATGCAACATTAGATATGTCCCAGTAACTGTTAAAAACTGATAGGATGTCAAGAATTACCAATTTTATTTTGCTGTATATTTTTGAAATAGTAATTTTCTAGCAAAAAAAAAAAGCACAGTTTTTGAGATCAACAAACTAAGAATACTAATTAACAGAGATATACAGTCTTGTGCAGTTAAAGGTCTATCAGAGATTTTAGTAGATTTTATACTTCATCAACAAAAATGATTTTCAGACAAAATTTTGCCACCTCAAATTGTTAATAAGGTTGATTCATTTTGAAGACTTTAGGGTAATTTTCAAAGTATGTTACCCAGTCATAGAAAAGTGAAGATTTAGCACATTAATGATTGCATGCATCATTATTCATAAAAAGGTCCCTTGCAGTTTTAAAAGATTTTAAACCCAACTTAGAACATTACATTGTAACATGGGATGTAAGACATCCGACTCTCAACCATAAAATCATGGGTTCAAATCTGGGTAATGCCCCTCAGCGTATGAGTTGCACTTCGGTGCAGCAAGTTTGGAGTTTTAACTTCTCTTTTGTTTCCTGCCTAGCAGTGGTTTCAAGCTTTGCAGGAAGCGAAAAAAAAAAAAAAAATTTTTTTTTCCAGGTGTTTTTCCATAAAAAACAAAACAGCTAATTATATGAGCTAATAGTAATCAACACAATAGTTAAATCAATTAAGATCAACTCACTTCACTTCCATTCAGTACAAATTCCATATCGGAGAATTGCCGACTTTCTAAAAGTCTTCCAAAATCTTCTTGCAATGTGCATCGAGGATATGAAGAGAATGTAAAATAATATAATTCCCCACTGCGTACATTATTGTCCACTGTTCCTCCAAATATATACATGCGGTTATCAATTACATCTGCGTGATGAAACAATCTGCCATTCGGTAACTAAATCAAAATCGTAATATCATGGAAATGAACAGCAACAATTTGATAAATCAATCATTTTAGCTAGGATTAAGCAAAAAAAGTTGAAAATAAATATCTGGAAAATATGCGTTCCATATAGATTTTATCTACTATAAAAACAAAAAAATCCTCAACCACTTTTTTAACTTTAAATTATGATTTTCTAAATGGAAATTTCACCACTTAACGCAATGACCATAGTATGAAAATAGTTTTTTATAAGATACCTACATCTCCTTCAGCCTGTATAATATCCCAGGTTTCAGTTTCCAAGTCATACCTATTATTAAAAAAAAGTATTATTTTCAAAGACTAGCAAGTAAATTTATTTATTTAGTTCTTCATTTATTATTTATAAAACCAGGTGCAAGGCTACCAAAAAAGTGATACCAACATATAGTGATGAAAACACAAACCACAGAGCTTTTCTCTGTAATTTAAATTTCCTTAGGTCTTTAACCATTGAAAATTAGTTTTTCAAAAAGTTGAATAAATTCTTATCTTAAAACACAATCAAACTTTATATTTAAAAGTTATTTAAAATATAAAATTTTTTATGTAAAAAATTAATAGGCTGAAAGACAAATAGAAGAATTACTTAGATGGGGAAAAAATTTGTTATGTATTTATTTAAGAAACATATTGAGTGCTGCTTTCCAGATTTATTTGCTTGACTGAATGTATGTGCAACCCTCGTTACCTATCTTCAGACAATTACTTGTCTCGTAAGTTTGTTTTCAAAACAATAGCATCCACCTAAAGCTCTATCAGTAATTATAAAAGTGACAAAAGTTTTATAGCTTATTTAAAATTTCTTTTGTAGAAAAGCAGACATTACAGGCTTCTCGTGTTTAAAAATTAATAAATTAAATTGTCTATTACTTTCATTTATTTACGAAATGGTATTTCCCCAAAATTTCTTCCCGTGAAATAAACATAAAGGCGAGCTTTACTGAAAAAAACAACCTAACAGTGTATTTATGAAACACACAAGTAATTACCAATAAAAATCATTTGGTAGTGTATTATCAGCAGCTCCACCGAATACATAAAGATGAGTATCATGCGCAACCATTGTGTGGCCATATCTGCGAGATGGTGGTGGTGGTGTGCCTTTCAACAAATTTTCAGTTGTGATTCTCGTCCACCTAAAAAAAACAATTCTTAGTGAAATTAACACTCGATTAAATAGTTATACAATATTTATATATATATTTAATATACATATATATAAAAAAATATCTTCTTATTGTTTCTTTTCACAAAAGAGTGCTTTATGTATAAATACAGAGCGAATATTCTTAAAGTATGATGA
>JAUZNK010000186.1:0-11830 GCA_035046665.1 Euphysa ruthae
TATTTTCCAAATAAAAAATAACACCCGTGAATAAATAACAATTAAGAATGCTTTCACCATTGGAATAGATGGGGTGGTTAGGGACAACTTTAAAGTAAAGTAGAGAGGGACACAGGATTATTTTCCAAATAAAAAATAACACCCGTGAATAAATAACAATTAAGAATGCTTTCACCATTGGAATAGATGGGGTGGGTAGGGACAACTTTAAAGTAAATTAGAGAGGGACACGGGATTATTTTCCAAATAAAAATTAATAAACGCAAGTTTTTTTTTAATTTCTTGACTTTATTTAAACTGGGAAACTAAAGAAATTTCTTTCTATTCGCAAAAAATAAAAAACAAGCGACTTGTGCTTTGTAAGATTTTGCAATTAATATGCTACGTACACCTGTCCTTAAAATTTAAGGTTGTGCAGTCCCTGTAACTTCTTCTTTGCGGCTCTTTTTTCACAATTTGTTGTGAAACTTTGACCCTCCTGAAAGTTTCTTCTTTCTGAAGCACTTGCAGAAACTTCCAGAAAAGAGGATGACACAATGATTATCCAACCTTCTAGAATATTATTTGTTCTTGGCAACTCATTGTAAGTCTTGTTAAATAAAGCAACTTTAAACATCTGTTGCTGTAAAATAGTGTTGTATCGTGTTGATATATTATCTACATTTATTATCTACGATTTTTTAAAAAAAAATTCTTTCTAGAAAATAAAAATGAAATAGCGGAGTTTATTATACTTACATACTACAAATATGTTATACTAAAAAACTGTTTTTTATTACTAGGAAGTGTGTATTTATATAGAAAAGTAACTTTATAGTAGACAATTTTCATTATATGCAAACAAAGTTGCGATATTTCTAATATAATAATTAATAAAATTATTTTTTCAAAAATTCAGTGTACTGTTATTTTGTTTTGTGTCTTCTTTCGTGAAAAATCTATTGTAGACAATATTTTCTTTATGTTTTTAAAATATAGGATTCGTTTCCGTTTTGGCAATGGTTTATCTGTAACATTTTCCCAGTTTGTTCATTTGTCGTATCTCCCACGAGTGTTGCTTTTCGAAATATTCCTCGACTGGATCTTGACAGAAACATTCTGTCAATACGAACTCCATTCCATAAAAAAACAAAAATTTGATCACCTCAATCACCGAATATGTTGACATCTTGATCCTCAATCATCGAATATGTTGACATTTTGGTCCTTAATCATCGAACATGTTGACATCTTGAACACCTCAATCATCGAATATGTTGACATCTTGGTCCTTAATCATCGAACATGTTGAAATCTTGATCACCTCAATCATCGAACATGTTGACATCTTGATCACCTCAATCATCGAATATGTTGACATCTTCATCACCTCAATCATCAAACATGTTGACATCTTGATCACCTCAATCATCGAACATGTTGACATCTTGATCAACTCAATCATCGAATATTTTGACATCATGGTCCTTAATCATCGAACATTTTGACATCTTGATCACCTCAATCATCGAACATGTTGACATCTTGGTCACCTCAATCATCGAACATGTTGACATCTTGATCACCTCAATCATCGAACTTGTTGACATCTTGATCACCTCAATCATCGAATATGCTGACATCTTGATCACCTCAATCATCGAATATGTTGACATCTTCATGCCTTCAAGAGTTTGCCAAAATAAAAACATTTTACTTTTTTCATTTGCAGTGAAGTTCCCGGGTCTATTATCGATACTATTTTTGCAATCTTCAAAAAAAGCAAGAAAGGTTTTTCAAGTCATCCAAACCGCTGAGCATTATCATAAAATTGTGTTTGTGCTTGTAAGCAGTCGCGTTTTTATCGATATCGGGAGTTTTATTTCCAGAGTTTAATATTCTATAAAAAATTTGTGGCAGGGCTTAAATTTTTTGGGCTTAAGCATCTTAAAAGAAAACAAATGAAATAAAGCAAGTGTTCTTTACTTTTTGTTAAAAATACGATTTTCGAATACAAAGTGAGATAAATTAACGACAAAATTTTGTGTTTTCGTCAAAGACATATAGCATTATTTCTCGGAAATGTAGAATTCAAAATTTTCCGCATTTTTCAAACAGTGCTGAATGAAAGATTTTGCAGCAAAAACGTTATGCAAATTAAAATACTAAAAACCGATTTTCTTATTGAATTTAAAAATCAGACCAAAAGCAGGTACTAAGGGTGTCTACATCGAATGCCTTATTATTATTAGATAAAATATTTATTTCTCAGTTAGATAAAATAAGTTCATACTACGCTAGGGCTCAAATCTTTTCAAAACAATCGGGAAAACCAAAACTTTATTGAAAATTTTTTTTATCTGTTTCCAGTCTAATTTTTATCGTATGTTCACCACGGTAAAACAATAAAATTTTATAACGTGATCTTCCTGGTGAAATCGATAAACCTTAAGACTTGATCATCATAGTGAAAATGTGGAATCTTATAGCATGATCATTCTAGTGAAAATGTGAAACCTTCTTAGTTAACATTTGGAACCTTATAATGTGATACGCTCAGTGACAATGTGGAGACCTATAAAGTGATTACTTAAAGGAAATTTGTAAGCTTATAACGTGATCTTCTTTGTGAAAATGTATAATCTGATCTTGTTAGTAATGATCTTCATAGCGAAATTTTGGAAACTTATAACGTGATCTTCCTGGTGAAATCTTGGAAGGTTATAACCTGATCTTCCTAGTGAAAATGTAAAGTTATTAAAGCGTCAACTCCCAAGTGAAAATGCAGGACCTTATAATCTGATTTTCTTATTAATGTAAAACTTTATAAAGTGATCTTCCCAGTGAAAACATATTCTTCCTAATGGAACTATGGAAACTTATAAAGTGATCTTTCGGATGAAATCTTGGAGACTTATAACCTGATTTTCCTAGTGAAAACATGGAACCTTATAACGTGATCTTTCTGTTGAAACCTTGGAACCTTATAACATGATCTTCCTTGTGAAATCTTGCAACCTTACAATGTGACCTTCCTGGTGAAATCTTGGAACCTTCTTATAACGTGATTTTCCTGGTGAGATCTACGAACCTTATAACGTAATCTTCCTTGTGAAATTTTGGAACCTTTTAGCATGATCTTCCTGGTGAAATTTTGGTACCTTATAACGTGATTTTCATATTGAAATTGTGGAATTTTATAAAGTGTTCATCTTAATGAAGATTCCGAGCCTTATAACGCGATCTTCCCTTTGGAACTCTTGAGCATTATAACGTGATCTTCATAGTGAAAAAGTGGAACCGTACAACGTGTTCTTCAAAAGCAAAAATTTTTTACCTTAGAAAATGATCTTTCTAGTGAAAATCTGGAACTTTATAACGTGTTCTTCTAAGTGCAAGTTTGAAAAATTTGAAAATTTAGAAACTTATAACGTATTTCTTTTAAGTGAATAGGAGCCTTATAATATAATCGCCCTAGTGGAATTGTGAAGTCTTATAACTATCTTTCTTGTGAAAATGTGTAACTTTATAACGTGATCTTCTTAGTTAAAGTGTAGAACCATATAACGAAGTCGTTTTAGTAAAAAAATGGAACCTAACAACATGATCGTCTCATTGAAAACATGGAACCTTATAAAAGGATCGTTCTAGTGAAAATATGGAACTTTATGAAATGATGTTTCTATTGAAAATGTGCAATTTTATAACGTGATCTTCCCTGTGGAAATGTGGAGCCTTAAAGCGTGATCTTTCTAGTGAAAATTTGGAACCTTATAACGTGATCTTCCTAGTGAATATGTGAAACTTTATAACGTGATCTTCCTAGTGAAAAAGTAAATTTTATAACGTGATCTTACTAGAGAAAATTTTCAACCTTAAATCTTATTTTTCCATTGAAAATGTGGAGTTTTATAACGTGTTCTTCTCAGTGAAAATTTGGAGCCTTAGAAAGTAATCTTCCCAGTGAAAGTGTGGAACTTTGCAACGTTATCTTCCTAGTGAAATTGTTGAATTTTATAACGTGGTCTTCCTACTGAAAAAATTGGAACCTTATAATGTTATCTCATATTCAAATTGAGGAAACTTATAACGTGATATTCCTATTGAAAATTTAGAAATTGATCTTCTTAGTGAAAATGAACCTTATAGCGTCATTTTCCTAGCGAAAATATGAAACTTTATAACGTGATTTTCCTAGTAAAAATCTGGAAAATTATAACATGTTCATCTAAGTGAAAATGTGGAGCTTTATAACGTGATCTTCTTAGTAGAAATGTGGATCACTAAAACGTGATCTTTCTGGTGAAAATTCGGAACATTATAACGAAATCTTCTTAGTAAAAAAATGGAACCTAATAACTTGATCTTCTTATCGGAAATATGAAATACTATGAGGTGATCTTTCTAGTTGAAATGTGGAACTTTATAACTTGATTTTTCTATTGAAAATGTGGAAACTTATAACGTGATTTTTATAATGTAAATGCGGAGCCTTATATTATTATCTTCCAAGTGGAAAAGTGGAGCTTTTTAATCTAATCTTTGTAATTATTGTGGAACTTTATAAGGTGATCCTCCTACTAAAAAGACGGAACGTTATAATGTGTTTAAGTGAATAAGAGCCTTAAAATGTGATCTTCCTAGTGGAAATGTGGAGCCTTATAGCAAGATCATTCTAATGAGAATTTGGAACCTTGTAACGTGATCTTCCTATTCAAAGCTTGAAACCTTATAGCGTAATATTCTTGGTGAATATGTGAAAATTATCACGTGATTTTGCAAGACAAAATGTGGAAACTTTTAACGTAATCTTTCTATTGTAAAAGTGGAACCTCAAAACATGATCTTCCTAGTAAAAATGTGGATTCTTTTATCGTGATCTTCATAGCAAAAATGTGGAACCTTATAATATCTTGAAATAAAGTCAAAGTTAATTTAAATCTGAAAAGGTTCGATCTTTACTTTTAAAATAAATCGTTATTTTTGAAAAAATTCAAAGTCCTATCCCCATTCATGAAAATACTGAAAATTTGATTTTTACGTGGGGCTTAGCAAATCAAGCTATACAATATTATTGTTAGAATGAAACGTTTAACAGCTATAGAATTACAGCACAAAGTTTTACGCTATTTTTAAAGTAAAAGATTATTCAAAACGTTTTAAAGATGTATAGATAAAAAAATTAAAAATTATATGGCTGCATATTCATGTAAAACATCATGTTTTTACTATTTAGATACATATTTCCCATGTTTTTCGCCCCTTGGCTGACTTTTACTGAAAATATGAAGCTGTTATGAACAAGTTTCATTCGTACACATTTTTAAGTGCGGTTGTTTTTTGATCAACTTTTTAAACTTTTTAAACGAACAAGGAAACAATTAATTTGAAACTGGTAGTTTTTTAATTAGTAACAATTTCTCGGGAAATTTAAACCTCAAGCTCTTTAAACCTTAGACAAAGCAGATAAACAAACGTGTTTAACATGTATTTGACATCCTAATCTTTTTGATAAATATAAAAACTTATTAAATAAATAAAGAAAACAGTTATCGCCACTTTTACACATTTGGCAAAAATTCAAATTGTTTTTGTTGGCCAAAATTCTATTTATCGTGTATGCGTTTGTTAAATCAACAATACACATTTGTTTGCCATCAACATAAAGCCTACATTACTTCACAATGTTTTTGAGTAAATTAACCCTTGGACTTAACGAAATAAAGTTTTTCTTTTGTTTTATACTGTAAAAAAAGTGAGAAATAGCTTATTTAGTTACTCCACGAGTTGACATAATTTTAAATTAAAAGAGCTAATTGACACTATATATATCGTTCAATCCCTGACAAGTTTTTTGATAACAGCAAGTATCAGAAATATAAAAATAATTATTAATCAAAAAACTGTCAATGCCTGCTAAAGGTTTCCACCATCAAACTGTCAAACCATATTATCAAACTAAAATATCATTAACATAAATCGATTAATTACTTTTGATAGGTTTTAGTAGATCTTGCAAAGTCCCAGAAACTTTCGATCATCGTAAAAAGATTTATATGTTAAATTACATCTCCAAAATTTATTGGATTTTAAAATATTAATCGTAATTTCAGTTAAATTCTGTATTTTCGATGATATGAAAGTGGTTCGGATTCGTGGCCAAAATTTCAAAGAGCCCATTTTTTATATTCCCATGGAATTAAGTAGTTTCTACTAATGGAATCAAGTAGTTTTTACCCGTGAAAGGAGGAAAAAAAATTCATAAGGACAAACTACTTTTAACGCCGTTTATATACCAAACAGGATTTTAGTGAATTTAAATTAATTTTTCTTTTGAACATTTCTTCATTTCTCATTTTATCTTTCAACTAATTTTTTCAAACCAACACTTTTCTTTAAATCAAACGTTTCAAAATCTCAAATTCTTTAAAACACCTTTCAAACTTAAAACTTGTGTAAATTTACCGAACAAGACGCCTCTTTTTAAGTCACCCACTCATAAGTATGAATAAGTACTAAATAAAACATGCATTGCCCGAATCATTTAAAACTATGAGTTTAAAATTGGTACACAAGTGTAATAGGCAATACCCCTAAAAAAGATATTAGGGAAATGATATATTATTCTTATTTAATTTGCATTAGTTCTTATGGCTTATTGAGAAAGCAAAACAGCAAGCTTGCAGCAGGAGCTTATTCGGCAGTAACGCGAAAAATTCTCTATAGCATTTTTGTCGAATCTGCAGAAAATCCGGGCTGGAGTTCGAGCCAAAACTCTTCCCGAAATTCGTGCGAAGATCGTGCCGACATTATTCATAAAGAGTATCAATACTTTTGACAGAGAATTTAAACGTTAAACAAAAGAAACAGGAACATTCCATTCGGATGTTATTAAACATCTATTGTTTTAATATTTAAAAAAGGCGGGCGTTTTATGAATGGTAAGTTAAGTTAAAACGTTGCATTAAGTCTTTTTCAATTGGAATATATTTTTAATTAATCAAAATACTTTTTGTTTCACTCTATGCGTACGATATATCATAAAATAATTTTTTCTTGTGTAATCTATTTTTCCAATAGATCAAAACCAAATGAAATCATTTCATTACTGTCGACAGAGAATTTATTTCTATTTATTTCCATTCGTAGCTTTAAAAAATTTGTTGTTTGTTAAATTCTGTTGCAGTTTTATTCTATCAATAATTACCATATACCATTTTTAATTATGGTTTGCCAACAAGCTTACCATGCTTTCGCATATCGCTTGATTAAATTACAGCAAACAAAATCCCGTAGCAACCGGTCAGAAATTGGAGAGTTTTGTGATAAGGTATCTTTAATTAACCTCCAGTTGAATCAATACCTGCGGCTTATAACAAAAATCTTATAAAGCAACCTTATTGCTTTATAAGATTTGCTAATACTATTTCCAAAGTTTTTAAAAAAACAATGTTTGTTATTTTACTATATACAAATAAAGGCTTTTCTTATGTTCTATTATATTCATCCAACCATCCTTACTTACACGCATCGTTATTTTTCGTACGTCCAGTATTTTTTATTTCTGATTACATAGCATACATATTTATTTAAGCACTAAAGTGACAAGGAATTAAAAATTTTTTAGCCTAGTGCCTTTCATGATAAAATAACTCAGATATATTGGGTGAAATTAAAACGCTTTAATGCAGCGCCTCCTTTTAAGAAAATAATATTTCTATCTATAAAGTACATAAAAAGTTACAAAGACCTAAAATGGTTGGGCCAACAAATGGGCTTATCTACGGGTGGGCTTATCTACGGGTGGGCTTATCTACGGGTAGAAAAAAAGTGCAAGAAGAGCAAAGGTATTGAACTAATGAAAATTGATTTTTTCTCAGAAACATGTTAAACTTAAATATCTTCTGAGCTACCAGAAGATAACGAATGTGCCTGAACTTCTGGCTAATATTTTATTTCCAATGATAAGCAACTGGAAGTTCTTATTACTGACTGCAATAATTGACGGAGAGAAGCGCCAAGGACTTGAAGACACTTACTTACTTAATTTAAGCTTCAAAATGCCATAAAAAATATAAAATATTGAAACTTAAACAAGAAGATAAAAAACTTATGTTTAAGGCAAAACCATCTTGTTTTTGTTTTTTCCCATTTTCGAGAAATGGGCTTATCTATGGGTAGAAAATCGGTAAGAAAAAGGGTGGGCTTATCTACAAGTGGGCTTATCTACGGGTGGGATTATCTGCGAAGGTTTACGGTATTTCAAAAAGCATGTTTGCATTAAAGTGTCAATAAATATATTTCTAAATATAAGTCATTTGAATAAAAAATGTGTCTAATAAAAATGGGTTATATTCTTATTTCAATAACGAAATTACTATATTTTTCTCTTTTAATTCAGATACAATTCGACTTCATATGATTTTTTTTTCAAAAGATATTTGATCAAACACGGTATTAGATCCCACGATGCTAAAGAGCATCTTTTGGACATATTTGTCGAATAAAGCATTGCTTTACCGTTTTCTGATTGTCAGTTAACAAATTTAATTAACTATTTTGAGATCTTTTTATCAATTTTTTTGATAAAAATGATTGTTTGTAGAATATCGTTTGATTGAAGGATCTTATGGAATATTTGACTAAACTTTAAAAAACCATCGATTTTGTAAAGGACTTTATGTATATTTTATTTCATATGACATAACATTCGTCTTGAAATTCGCGCACCCATGCACAGAGTCTCTTCTTCGATTGTCCCATCACATTGGCATTTTGAGAATTTTCTCCCAATGGAATGGTTTAGGAGTTGTTTCTCAGCTTTCATACAACCCTTTGTGCATTTATACTGTCCAAATAGTAATTCTGTACATTTATTAAAGTAGTTTTCAAACAGTTTAATACAGAGAGTGTTTTGTTTGCAAATATTTAACCTGTTCATGCAGCTGTCTTCTGTTGCAATTGTGATGTTATTCATACAACTATGATACCTAGATCGTAAAACAATACATGAAACGTCTCCACCACAACTACACCTTGTCATAACTTCACCAGTTTTTGAAGACCAAAATTCTTTAAGAGTATTTTTGCATTTCTCCGTGCATTGTCCGCGAGTGCCTTCGTGTAGTTCTTTGCAATTATAATACACCCGTTTAATGTCCGTTAAACATTTATCCTTGTAAACGCAATTCAAAACAGTATTTGATACGCCATTCAGGCAATCGCCAGAATACACACAGTTCCTTAAATTAAACAATTCGCTGCACTTAAAGCTTTTCTTTTCAGCCGTATTTCCATAATTAATTACTATAAATAATATCAAAAATCTGAACTTAAAAATATCCATGTTTGTTAATGTTAAATTTAATAAATATTCGTATATCTTGTTGTCCAAATAATTTCAATGTTAATCTTTTTATTAGAAGAACGTATAGTGCGTTCATGTTTCGAGAGTTGAAGTTTTTATAGCTGACACGTGAGTGACGCATACGCCACACATCACGTAAAATAGTTGTGATAACATAAAATATCTAAGATATTTAATGACAATTTGCAATAGTCCTCGAGCTGTTATGTTTGTTTTTCTATGTTTATTTTGATACTTCATAAGGTGTAGTTACCAGTATAAAAAATATATTACAATACGGGATTCACTTATCGATAAAAAAATCTAGATATTTGAGTTTAAAAAAAAAAAGAAAAGACAAACCAAATCTATAAAGCGGGTTTCCATACACAAAAAGTTCGAGCAGAATTAATTCTTGTTTCTTATTGGTTAGAATCTAATTCCAAAAAAAAAAAAAAAAAAAAAAAAGAAAACACAAAAAAATAATTAAAGTAAATAAATAAATCTGAAGGAGATAATATATGATGATGCAGACTTATTTTTCCTCTTGTTTTATTCAAGAAAAGGAATTTCATTACAAAAAAAATTTTCAGGTAAACATACATAATAATTTACAAGTTAGACAATATTGGACAAGACACTATATCTTGACAGAAATAAAAATGGAGAATTTCATAAGTCGGTTCAAGTTATGATATACTGGATATTTGATCACGAAGAACGTTTCCGTAAAAAATTTTTCATGACACCAACAACTTTTGAACAATCCTATCACGTGAGAGTAAAGATTCCCAGAAGGTGAATATGTGTCACATTTAGATGTTTTTGTCTGAAAAACGCAGTATTTTAAAATACAGGTTTAATATTTTAGTTTCAGTGTTTTTTGTTCTTTAATTGTTTTCAAAGTTCAGTCCTTAACAAAAGCTTCAGTGGCGCAATTTGGTTTTACCAGAATGATCCACCAAAAGGTGGAGATTTATTATAGAATCAATTGCTTTCAAAGCTTAAATACCACTAAAAGAATAAGTTGATTTTACAGAAAGTTCAATTTTAGGGGAAAAATACATCTCAAAAATAAAAGCTGAAGGATACGTGCTTTTTAGTTAGTAATGGTTCAATGCTCATAACTAAATAACTAAAGTTTTGGTAGTTTGATTTATTCAATGTATTTATAAATTAAACGGTTTGACATGCTGTTAAAATTGTTTTTCTCTGCTCATCCTGTTGACAATACCTGACGTCTCAATGGTATTAAAGATTACAAACAATAGAGTTTAAAATAGTTTTACAATTGCTTGTTTTTGATATCGAGTAAATAAACAAATGCTAATCAAAATTTGTGAGCTGGAAAACTTGTGTTTTTAATACTCTTGTATGATAATTTACTAAGATTTAATGTCAGTGTAAATTTTTTTTATCAATAAACTTTTTTACGATATTTGTAATCTAAAAGTAACATACAAACCGTTTTAATATTTTAGTTCCTTAAAAATAATCACGTATAACACAGTTTAAAAACTCTGATGATTGTTTTTCATATCGTGCAAAACAGCGAGCTCGTGGATGCAGTGTTGTTATCTTTTATAAATTTTTATAACGAAACCTTGTAAAAAGGGTTCATTAAATTATAAAGCATTGTTTACGTAGAACATTTAGTGTAAGTTTGAAGCATTGGAGTGAAGAAAAAGCATTTAAATTTGATAAAAAGTTTGGTTGTTTTTAATAGAGATATTTTTAGAGATTTAATACCCAAAAATTTTGAAAATCTTTTTTTCACGATTGCTATAATTGTGGCAATCTGTGAACCTCTATTTGGATGTTGCAAGTTGATGTTTCGGTAATTTTTTGATTGCACAAAAATTAAGCAGCTCCATTAGCATTCTATCATAAATTAAAATCTATAATACATTGGTTAATTGAAATGGAAAGGTGATGATATTAAATAAATAACATTAATCTAAAATTTTGTTTAAATAAATGCTTACTATGAAAATGCTGGTGTATGGAAGATGTTTTGATTTTGGCTCTTAGGATTTCATCACATTTTTTATAAAAAATGTGATGAAATTTTTTTCATTAATTTGCACACTGAGTGATTTTCAAAGTGAATCTTTTGTATGAAGTTAAAGCGGTTTCCCCAAAATAATTTTTTTTTGGGTTTTTGGGTTTTTTAGAGCTTTATTTTGGTGTGTGAAAAGTTTGGAATGATAAGCTGGCCTATAAGTCGCCCAATTTTTTAAAGAGGTCCCGTGTCCCAATTTTTATAAAATTCAATAAGGTTGAAAACATATGGCCTATATATTGGATTACAGACCAACACAACAATGAGTCATGAATATTATTATTAGTATTCATAAAAAAAATACCCACTTTGCTGCACAGATTTTTAAAGTAATAATGTGAATGAACAAATACTAGTTTGATCATATTTCTAATCATCAATCTTGATTTCGAAACTGATTAAGCAGCAAATAAACAGTTCTCATTATTTTTATTATATATATA
>JAUZNK010000197.1:0-11829 GCA_035046665.1 Euphysa ruthae
ATCATATTTATATTGCTGCCATAAGTTTGACTCGTGTATATTTATTTTGCACTTCAAAACATAATTACGCTTAGCTTATATTGATTTTTTGTATCGAAGCGGCATGTTGAGTTTTGCTTGTATATAACTATGCTGCATAACAAAATAGATCTGTGAGTTTGCTCACCATATATTTTTGTTTCACATTAAAATATCCCTAAAGTTAACTAGCATATATTGGTTTTTGGAATCGAAATTGTTATAAGATTGGCAGGATTGGCTTTTAATTCCACCTGCATGTATTTATATCGCTCATAAGTTTTGTTTAGTATGTTGATGGTGCACTTAAAACCATAATGCTATAAACATGATCAGCATTGGAGCAGTGTCATAAGTTTTAGCATATATTGATGATACACGTGGAAACAGGGCCATATATTAAGCATTGGAACAGTGTCTTAAACTCAGTTAGCATATATGTTCAAAACAGTGTCTAAGTTTTATTGGCATATATATTAATGCTGTACATCGAAATGCCTTGTGTTTTACTGCCATTTGCGTGTTACATCCCAATGCAATTTTGCTGCTGGTCCATAATTTTTTACAAAATTTCTTTATGCTTATCTCTATGCTGTTCCCTCAATAAAGAATTACAAAATTTTTTATGAAAGTAATATATGTTTCAAATAAGGTATGCAGTCTATGAACCTTGACAGCTATAGGGTAAAGTAAATTTTTGTTGTATGTTGAATTTATTCTCCTAATAGGTTGTTTGTAGATTTACATGTAATCATATTCTGCTATCATATTTTGCATATACTATTTACTTCTTATGTTACCTTTTCATAGAAGACCATATCATGTTTTGCTCCATATTGTCCTATGTTGTTGCTTAAGTAAATAGTGTGTGATTTGTAAAATCAACACAACTTAGTAATATGAACAGGAAATTAATGGAAGAGACTTTTCTAGAAAGATTTTTTAATAAAAGTTATCAGTTATTTCTACAACCACAGTTTTATATAGTAGTTTTAAAAGCTTTTTTATATTCAATTGGTTTTTTTTTTTTTTTTTTTTTTTTTTTACAGATTTAGATGACATCTGTTTTTCTTGCTTTTTTTTATTCCACGTTTAATTATTTTGTCAATTTTTCTGCATGGGTTCAATTTTTGAAAAAACTATTTTTTGTTGGTAAATTCTTGTTCCATAATGATTGGTAAGATGTTATTGTTATTATTATTTATGTTATTATTATTATTTAGAGAAAAAAGATATGAATTATATGATTATATGATTTTGAGTTCCTGTCAAATTATTAGAATTAAGTCTAATTTTTTAAATACTTTTTTGAAGTTTTGTGATTAATTACCAGGTGATGCTCCTTAGGGAAAAGCCCTGGGAGTAAGCAAGTAAGTAAGTAATTAAGTCAGTAAGTAAGTAAATAAGCAAGCAAGCAAGGAAGCAAGTAAATAAGTAGTTAACTAAGTAATTAGTTAACTTAGTAAGTAGTTAACTAAATAGTTAAGTAAGTAGTTAGGTAAGTAGTTAAGTAAGTAGTCAAGTAAGTATTTAAGTAAGTAGTTAAGTAAGTAGTTAAGTAATTAAGCAAGCAAGCAAGTAAGTAATTAAGCAAGCAAGTAAGTAGTTAACTAAGTAAGTAGTTAAGTAGTTAAGTAAGTAGTTAGGTAAGTAGTTAAGTAAGTCGTTAAGTATGTAAGTGAGTAAATAATTGAGTAAGTAAGTGAGTGAGTGAGTAAGCAAGCAAGTAAGTAGTTAACTAAGTAAGTAGTTAAGTAAGTAGTTAAGTATGTAAGTGAGTAAGTAATTAAGTAAGTAAGTAAGTAAGTAAGCAAGCAAGTATGTAAAGTATGTAAAGTAAGTATGTAAAGTAATTTATTTACCATAATTATTTTTACTAGCAAATAATACAAAATTATATACTAAACATAAGTTTATATATTATATACTAAACAAACTACATAGGGAAAAACTACTAAAAAAACTAGTAAAGGCTGAGCAATTGAAGTAATACCATTGGGTTTTAAACTCAAGCATTTTATAGTAATATAACAAATAACAACTGGATAGATATGTAAAAATCCCACGTTAATAAACACTCACATATACACAATTTTAGTTACAGATTAATATCCGAGTGATGCTGCAATATCACCAAACAGAATGCCAATGCCTTTCCACGGGTTAGAAAAAAAAAAAAGAAAAACAAAGATGCAATAATAAAAGAAAAGAAAAGCTCAAAATAAGTTGAAGTAAAATTTTCTTTGACCGTTTTTACCAAGTAAGTGAGAATTGTTGAAATCGGCTTGTTTAGAGGATGATTCAACCCTAATATTAGGGGTGGAATTGTTACATTCAGTGATACACTGAAGTTTAATAGAATACTTACCAAACCTCGTTGATTCTTGGTGTGGAACATAATTTAAGTTCAGTATTTCTAGTATTATGACAGTACCATTTTTTTCATTTATCAAAATTCATATTTTTTACCTGTTTATGTCTATATTTCTATCATAAGATGGCCATAGTTTGGCCATAGTTACTTATCAAAAAGATTTTGTATGGCTTTGAAATGCATAAAGTTACATATTCTCTCATGAAACTATTTTCGTGCTAAATTTTGAAATTTTTTTTGTTGATTTAAGTTTAACCCATATTTATTTTACATTGCTCAATGGATGAATAATAAAAATGTCAATTTTTTACTTTAACTGACAAACTGCATGAACACTCTTAACTTCTGTTTAATTTTAAACTGTATCTATTGTTACTTCCTTTTCTAATATGTTGTAACTGTGATACCACTGTTATTTCCTTTTTAGATGCAAAAACAGTTGTCAGATATAACAAATAATAAACATTAAGCACAATGACCACACTCCAACAAAAAAAGATGATGTATTATAAGATTTTGTTACATTAAAAGTTGTTGTAAGGTTTGTGAAGAAAAAAAGATGATGGCTTTACATATAGTATTATTTATTTCATATGTGATATTTCGACCTATTCAAACTGAAATTTTCACATCAATGGCTCACATGGAGCATTTGGTTAATATAGAAAAACATTTATTGCATAGTTTAGAAAACTTTATTGCTGAAGAGGAAAAAAGATTGTCAAATGTAAAGAATTTTTTGGGAAGTGTTGAAGAGAAATTGAGATATGTAAACGAAACGGACGTTGTTAAGTATATTGGTAATCCTGTAAACACATATCTCATGTTAAAAAGATTTAATGTTGATTGGCGTAACCTAGAGCAGTTTTTGCTTAACAATGAGGCTAAAGGTAATATTTTTATACAAACTCTGATCTCGTTGTATTCATATTTAGAGCTTTGATCTTTTGCTTCTAATGTTGAGCACGTTCTATAAAAAAACATATCACCAGCATGGAGCATTTGGGTTAATTGTTTTTTTTGTTTAAATAAAAATGGTAGCTTTTCCTTAACTTGCCTTGGTTTATTCATCTTTATTAGAATTTCAAACTATAAAAATACTATTAATATAAAAAACTTTTAAAAACTTTCCATCAATAATGAACTAATCACCTTCTACCACGTTTAAAATTTTGGGTTTAATTGGAAATGCTAATTATGATTTTTATATCTATTAAATCTACTTCAGTACATGCCAAAAGCCCTAAGAAAAAAGTGCCAAGACAAAAGCCCTAAAAAAAAAACCAAAAAAAGCAACAAAAAATTCCAATGCCAAGAAAAATTCTGAAACATTCGTTTTAGGAATAGAATTATTGTATTTTGGTGCAATACTAAAGTATTTTGGTGTAATAATAAAGTATTTTGGTGCAGTAATAAAACTATAATAGCTTTAAAAAGCTATCTGTTAATCTAAGGTCTACTAGCCTCATACTTATTTCATAATTTAACACAGTTTTTCAAAGCACATTGTTGTTACTGGATATTTGGTCTTTGAGCATTCTAAAATACTTTGCCAAAAAGATTCTCACAAATCAACAATTATAACATATGACTGTGTCCTTGGGTATTTGCCTGCACAATACTGATGAAGGCCTGAAATTGGTTAAAATACAAAACCTTATTTAAATAATTAATCATTGACAGCTTATTGTAATACTTAGAGATCCAAAAATCTGTTTATAAGATTTGATACCAGCTCAGCTGTCACCTAAAGCTATTCTGTTTGATAAACATCCATTTTTCATTAACATTAAGACCAAGAAATAATAAATAAATGAAAATGATAAATAAATAAATAAAAATAATATAAGTTTCATTTATAATGAGTTATTTATAATTATTTCATGCAAAACCAATTATTGAAATGAAAACATATGCAACAAATCAGTCAAATAAAAAAAGTAATAATTCAAATCATCATTTTTTTTTCACAAAAACGTATTAACTATATGTTCAATTACAGCGTCCTTGTTGCTGTTAGGCCAAAAGTAAAACACCTGAGTAGGTGCTACTTCGCTCTGGTTATAATTTTTCAACAAATGTCTAGACAGATATTTTCGTAAGTACATCTCTAAATTTTCCAGTATCCATTTTAGCTCGACTCTGCCAGGAAATTTTTCCAGAATTTTTAAAACTAAATTTTATTTTGATAAAATCAAAATTCATTTCTTTAAAAATTTGATTTGGGTGAAACTGGAACGCAAACTGGAATCACTGCCAGATTATCTTGTATTAAACTTATCTCATATAAAGACAGTATGGCCTAGCGGTAGCACATTTTCCAATAATATTGTAATGGAAAATGTCGTGGGTTCAAATCCACTCGAGAGCAAAAGAAAAAAAATTTCGCTATCCATTGTTGCCGTAGTTCAAATTGGAACTTAAATTGAGCCACTGCCCGATTCAATGACAACATTATTCAGATCTTCCTCCGAATTAAAAAGGTTCATAATCGAACACAATCAATAAATCTAACATGATTTCAAATTTTAAAGATTATGATATTTTTTTGCCCAAAAAAACCCTTCAAACCTTCAAATGCTTACTGCTGGAAATACTGCTATACTATATATATTATTATTTTATATTATATTATTATTATACTATTATTATTTTATTATTATTTATATTATGCTATTTTATTTATGATATTTGTGCTCCAAATGCTGGAAGTCTTAAAGCATAAATATGATGCTTTTTTCACAGGTTTTATGAACAAAAAATTATTGGTGATTTTGCTTTCAGCAAAAGAAAAAAAAAACTGATTTGAAATTTTTCAGTTTGGATTTAACTGCAATTAAGATTTTCTCTATGTAGAGATAAGGGATAGTTGGGGTCTTCCAAGATTAATATAATCATTTTTATTAGGTATAATTTATTAAGAAAGGCACAATTCTGCTGCTGTAAGTTTAATAATTTGGACTGTAAATTCAGCATTAATTGTCTTTTGCCATTATTAGTAATTTTGGAAATCTTTGATCTTTTATAACTGCAAAATTATATTATATGGCTATAAAAAAGAAATATAAAGAGTAATGGTCAGTCTAGAAACTTGGTTGTTGTATAAAAAGTTATTTATTTCGATTTTACACCATAGATAAATTCTCTGCTGCATTTGAGGAGGTCCGCGAAATTTTTCCAAACGATGAAGACCATGAAGGGGCAATGGACGCTTTGTTTCGTTTACAAGATACTTACAAATTGCCTTCAAACTCTTTGGCTAAGGGTATTATATTATAAATTTCTTAAAAATTATCATCACCCTCATTCAAAGCTGCCTAAACTTAAAATATGGGACCATTGCTAAAATTTGATACATAAAAAATGTTTAATCAGTGGTTGTGAAAACAAATGATGAACCCAAGTTGACATTTCGTGCCAGAAGTTTTATAAGTTACATAATAAGGAATTGTTATCTTGGGATAGATCTTTCCTTTACCAGAAGTCTTTTTTTAATAAAATAAAACACAATCAAAGAAGGAAATTTATTTAAGAAATGCCATTTGTCTGAGTAGATATATTATACTTTTTGAGAACTTTTTTTAAAGTTGCTGTTAATTTTTACATCCGTTCTTTCAAAAAAACATAAATTTTAAAATTCTGAAAACAATGAAGACGCATTTTTCATAATGATTCTCTTCAAATTATGAAAATTTACAAATTGTAATAAGTAATTAGTTGATAATGAATTTTTTGTTAGGGAAAATAGCCGGAGTGAACATTCCATCACTGCAGCCTCTTAACGTTGCAGAAGTTTTTGAACTTGGTCAACATGCGTATAACAAGGACGACTGGCTACATGCAAATGATTGGTTAAATACCGCATTGTTACTGTTGGGAAAGGAAGATATTAGCTTTAATGTAAAAAGAGAAAATGTTCTTGACCATTTAGCTTTCACTGAATTTAAGGTATTTATTTGAGGATGTTTATTTTTTTTTTTTGTAAAATCGATATGCCTCAATAACTGTATGTTTTTTGATAAATTCTTACATATGTTAACATAAAGATGCGTAAGAGAACCTTGAATAATAGAATAGCCACAAGCCTAGTACGACATTTTTTTTGCAAAAGTAAAGTATTTTCCATTTGATTTTTTACTAAGTTCTGCCTTCTTTTTTATCTTTTGTTTTATTTATTATTTTGATTAAAATTTAACTTGATTTAGTTAAAACTTAGATATACATATATTCCATCTTTGTGTGTTGCCTATATATACTAGTGTGCAATTCTTGATTATCACTAGTTCTATTTCACTGGCATTTGGATTTATGCTTATATACTTAGGGTATCTTTTTATATTCCTTTTACAAAATCATTTAAAATATATAAATAAAATAAATATTAATTCTTGACTACCCAGCGTAATATTAATATACAGTTTTTTAAAACTAATAACATGAAAAAATTAATTCAGTTTTCAGCTGATAGCATAATCCTAGTTGGGAACTTTTAAAATGATTTTACAGGATCATGCTTTTAGAAAATATATCGATGTCAATAAATATGTTAATGAATAGTAATTCCAACTAAATTTTCTGTTTGTTTTAGCTCGGTAAAGTGAAAGAAGCATTTCAACATACTCAGCAATTGGCTTTGATAAGTACGTTTTAAGAAATAAATAAATAATGTCTGAGTATAATGGAATTTCAACCTTAGAAATATATTTATTATATTTCTTAAACATATTTTTTTTTTCTCTCTTCCCTTTTTGGATATGGCAATGCTTGAAATCAGGAGGATTGGTAGATGTAAAGTTTATTCAACATATATAAACTTTTTTTTTTATCTCCAGCCTATCTGTTTCGCAGTAGAAAGTGATAATGCCCTCATAATATAGTTGTTTTGAAAATCACTGTTTCAAAATTTTCCTCTTAGCTAAATTTTTTAAACCTTGTGTAAAGCATAGATTCTCTCCTTTAATTTATAAAGACTTTTTGTCTACTCAGTATTTAGAAATAAAGATTAAAGGTTTAATTGCACTATTTTCTGACCTGTTTATTACATAGTTTTTTTTTTTTTTTTTTTTTTTTTTTTAATTATAAGCAAGATCTTAGCCAGAAAATAAGACAGTAACTCGAAGCAAAGTTAGAAACTATTTCTGAATATTTTGAAACTTTGGTCAATTACAAAATTTTTTTCCAGTTTTTATTCCAGACTATGAACAAATAAATGTGATGGAATAATTATGTTAATTGTTAATTCTCGTTTGAATTTCTATTTAATTCTGCAAAAAAAAATATATATATATTTAGATAATTTTAAAGATAAAATAAAATTTAAAATAAAAATTAGAAAATGTTGGCCATGTTTGAAATCTTATCAGGTTGGCCTTAAAACGCTAAAGTTAGTCGTAAAATGGACATTTTAAAATTTCTTCTCAACGGGATTTTTTTATCAAAAAAACTTCTTTTAGGCGTAGTCTTATTTTTATTTTATACAGTAATTTTTTATATTTTAGAGCCTGGTTCAAAACGAATTTTTGACAACTTGGAATATTATCGTCAAATTATTCGTGTTAATATCTCACCAGGCAAAAGAGGTGATGATGGCATGTTGGACGAAACAGAATTACATGCAGCAGCAGCAGCAGTGCAGATAGATGTTCCGAAACGTGCTCGTGATGACATACTTAATAATTATGAAAAACTTTGTAGGGGTGAAATTATAGAGCAAGTAAGTTCTGTCATGTGCTTAGCATACCCAAATTATTTCCATTCCAAAATTATATTAAATAAAATGATGTTATCATGTCATAATAAGTTAGGGTTAGCAAAAAAAGCAAACACTTGACATATGAAACTTTTGAATGAAATATGGACCTATTTATGCATATAGAGGTTAGAATATGAAATATATTCCAATCCTTTTATTTTAAAACAAAATACTACAAACTTTTTGTGTTTTCAGCTTTAAAGCTATGAACACACTATGAATACAGTTATGGTCCAGAAAATTTTATGGTTTTGGTAGTAAGGAAATCCACACTATAATAAGAATGGCCGGTGAAAAAGTGGTTTGATCCGGACAATATAAATTTTTGAGTTTGTCAATAGCCAGCATCTAACAGCTAATTCGAGGCATGAACATGTGAACTCGTTCTGTTGTTTATAAAAAGAGCTTACTGGTTTTTGTTCTTGAACTTCCTATCAGCCATTGGCAATTTTATAGGCAGCCTCAATTTTTTATAATATTTGTTTTATGCAGTTACGGCAGTGAAATTTAATGCTAAATTTTACTAAAGAAACTAAATAACAAATCATGAATGAAAAATATGCCATATTCATAAGAAAATAAATAGCCTGGATACTTCAACCGTCCTTTGGCCCTGTGGTCTAACTTCAACATTAAGGAGTGATCTGATTCAGAGTGCATTAGATAATGACAAAGTCAGGTTTCCTATACACAGATGGCTTTGATGTAGTTTTATCTATCATTGATGCTGATCTGTTTGAAACAGATGATGAATTGAACGCAGATATGAATTATGGCTGTCAGTATCATAGTTTCTGTTATTTTTTTATATTACGAACGTGAAACATGACACCACAAAAATTTTTAATAAAGATGTTTGTTAAACCTGATAAGAAATATATGTAAGATATAGTTTCTAGTTAGTGTCTTTATATTTAGTAAAAAGAATATTCTCTTTTGTATTTTTGAAGTGTTAAGCGATTTTAAAATTATTTTTGTATTTTGAAAAATCACTGTCAGACATTAACTTTGACATGTAAAAATAAAGATTTCGCTAAGTGTAAGACGTTAAACTGCAGTTTTACTGGAAAGCGTATCATCGAGAATATTTCACTGATATTTCTCTTTCAACATACGAACATGCTGATATAAGTTCATGATAATGGTGGAAAACTTCTGAAGGTTTAAGAATTTACTTCCGAAAATTCTGGAACTTAAAGCCACAGATAGAACTTTGCTCCAAGCTTATCATTGGAAATATAGGAATAAAATGTTTTGATCTAATATTTTTTTGTAATTTTTTCTACACTTTGGTTTGTTTTCCTATGCACAATATTTTCATGGTACACAACATTTTTTTTGAAAATTGTCCTTTCGGTCCACGTATTTGGACTAGTTTATCATACTTTTTAATATGCTTATATGCATGATAGTTATTTGATTTTCTGGGTAATCTAATCTCAATTTTCAATTTTTGCTGAAAATATGAGCCCAAGATATTTTGTTAAGTCTTTTTTTTATCCTCTAACCCAAATATTTTGAAAGTTTTATAGAAAGTTTTAGCCTACATCATATAAACATAACCAAAAATCTTGATATTTTTTCAACCAAATATCGGTTACAATAGAAAAGCAATCCTGTCGTTTTATAAAAAAAAAAAAACATTCAAATTAGGGCTAATAATAATATGTAAACAATGTAAAACGTTCAATAGATTTTCAGTCATTGGCCGTGAAATATTTTATATTTGTTTTTGTGATTGCCTTACTGTAATAGTAAAATGTTATAATGGAAGAATGAATTTATTTAACATAGACTAAGAGGGAACAAGCACGTATGAAATGTTGGTACAAGTCGAACGATCCTCAGCTTGTTATTAAACCTCAGAAAGTGGAGCGTGTGTGGGCAAATCCAGAAGTCTTCATTTTGCGAGGCATTCTTAGCGATACTCAAACCCAAATGATAAAAGACACCGCAGAACCATTGGTAAAGGTTTTTATCGCAATGTATGTCTTGTGTGCAGTTTTGCACGATATATAGATGAGGTATACCTTTCAGGGGGTAAGAGACGTTGTTTGCCATGGTTCTTTTATAATTACCCTAGTTTGTTTAACTTAATCCATAATTTTAGTCACGGTAATAATTGGCCATTAAGTTATTATGTGCAATATTGCAGGATATATTGTGTGCAATATTGCAGGATATATTGTGTGCAATATTGCAGGATGTATTGTATGCAATATAGTAGGATATATTGTGTGCAATATAGTAGGATATATTATTATTAGTGGTTATTATTATGAGTACACAATTCAAATTTTGAAAAGGTTTTTCTGATAAAGAAACGATTTTTTCTCAATTGCCTGTTAATCTTGATAATTTGAAGATCAGATCAAGCTAGTTAAATAACTAAAGATTAGTTTGCATATGATATTTTTATTAGCAGTCAATATCAAAGTTGCAAATCTAAGTAAAATATTTAATATTAAATGCTCAGTGTCATGCCGTGAATTTTAAAAATTTGCAATGGCCATACAGAATTTGCATTAATTATATCCACAGAGGTTTGATTTTTTTGCACTGGTGTATTAATTTTTATTTAGTTGAGTCGCGCTACCATTCAAGATCCAATCACGGGAAAACTGCGAGTAGCAGACTATCGTGTCAGTAAAAGTGCATGGCTGTCACACTGGGACCATAATTTCATATTGCCAATATTAAAGAGGACACAAGCTGTTACCGGCTTAGATCTTGATTATGCAGGTAAGGCCACGTTTATATTTAACTGAAATGCTAGATTATAATTATTTTTGTTAATCAAAGGTCGGTTTTCCTCCTGAGATTGTAAAAAATCAAATCAGGTAATATTTTAAACGATAATGTTCTCATGTGATGGCGAACAGTTGTTAGGGGTGATACAGAATAACCTGTTACTCTTGCGAGCCTAAAAGTAGGTGGTCTATGGGGAAGAAAGAATGTTTCCAAAAATGTAAATTTAAAATGTTAAAATCTAATTTCAGTTGGAGAGAAATAAAAGGATTCTAGATTTACATGTGGTTTTTTTTTTAGGCGGGATGTCAAATTTAGCCAGTGAGAAAGGGCATTGTTTTTGATGGGAAACATGGTGGTAAAATGACATTAGCCAATCACTGCAATGCCAAAAGTTGTGAAAGTTAAACTCATTGGCTAAGTTTGGCATGTTCAGCTTACCTGTTCAGGACAAGTACTATGACACAGTCTTTCTCACTACAATTTTTTTTTGAAGACCGTTGCATTTTAAGTTTTCTGTTTATTTTTTGAATTTAGTTGTTTATGCGCTGGAAATATTTCAACTTGTTCCTGTAGTTTTAGAAGAAAGATTTAAGATATTACTTTTTGCAATATCAGTTTATAAAAATCTTTCAAAAAGGTACCGATTTATAAAAAAAAAAGAAAAAAAAAAAAAATCTTTTTCTAGTCAAGGAACGGTTTGTAAAGTGTTGATAGTTAAATACGTTTTCAAGTTTGCGAATGGTGTGCAAATAAAGTTTGGGAATGGTGTGCAAATAAAGTTTGCGAATGGTGTGCAAATAAAGTTTGCGAATGGTGTGCAAATAAAGTTTGCGAATGGCGTGCAAATAAAGTTTGGGAATGGTGTGCAAATAAAGTTTGCGAATGGTGTGCAAATAAAGTTTGCGAATGGTGTGCAAATAAAGTTTGCGAATGG
>JAUZNK010000208.1:694-11828 GCA_035046665.1 Euphysa ruthae
ATCGCCACATCTCCAACATTAAATACAGCCATCATCACATTTCCAACATTAAACACAGCTATCGTCACATTTCCAACATTAAATACAGCTATCGTCACATTCACAACATTAAATACAGCTATCGCCACATCTCCAACATTAAATACAGCCATCATCACATTTCCAACATTAAACACAGCTATCGTCACATTTCCAACCTTAAATACAACTATCGTCACATTCCCAACATTGAATACAGCCATCGTCACATTACCAACATTAAATACAGCCATCGCCACATTCCCAACATTAAACACAACTATCGTCACATTCCCAACATTAAACACAACTATCGTCACATTTCCAACATTAAATACAGCTATCGTCACATTTCCAACATTAAATACAGCTATCGTGACATTCACAACATTAAATACAGCTATCGCCACATCTCCAACATTAAATACAGCCCTCATCACATTTCCAACATTAAACACAGCTATCGTCACATTTCCAACCTTAAATACAACTATCGTCACATTCCCAACATTAAATACAGCTATCGTCACATTCCTAACATTAAATACAGCTATTGTCACATTCCCAACATTAAATACAGCCATCGTCACATTCCCAACATTAAATACAGCCATCGCCACATTCCCAACATTAAATACAGTTATCGTCACATTCCCAAAATTAAATACAGCTACTGTGACATTCCCAACATTAAATACAGCTACCAACGTTAATTATAGCTATCGTCACATTTCTAAGGTTAAATATAACTATCGTCATATTTCCAAATTAAGAATTAATTATTTCTAACAAGAAAATCGGCTTTTTTTTGTTAATTTACACTTTTTATTATGTATATACAAAACATCATGCTTATGTTTGTAGCTGCTGACCACAAGTAACAAAAGTTGCACTAAAACTAAACCGTGAGAATATCTATAATTAATATTTTAAATATTTCAGTGAAGTATGGTGATTCATATTTATCTCAAGGTATTTCGTTAAATTCTTTTTGACATAACATACCAATCAAAGTAGGGAAGGTACTACAGTTCATCATTTTATTTTTATTTTTATTTTTATCAGTTCATCAACTTATTAGTCATACATATCCCATAATAGCATGAACGTAAAATTGTTTATGTTAAGAATTGTTACTTGCTTTTATTTCATCAACAGAAATGAATTGATATAATATTCATAAACTTTGCAATACTGTAAACATGCACAAATTTTTTACAAATAAGGGTAGAAAAAAGGTTCCACCTCACCTTTACATACAAGGGAGAAAATATTCAACCTCACTTTAAGAGAAGAGAAGAGATTAAATTTCACCTTTACACATTAACATTATACCTCATATTTACACGCAAGGGGAGAAGAGATTCTACTCCATCTTTACACACAAGGAGAAAAGAGACTCCACCTCACCTTTACACGGACAAGGGGAGAACAAATTACAATTTAACATATCTACAAATAACACAATTCAAAAGTTTAGACAAAATTGTTCATATGTATTAAACCAAATCATTTTGCTACATGAAATAAAATAATGCTTTGGAAATTTTTTTAAACTAGAATTTACGTAATGACAATGAAAATCTTTTAATGGATCCTCTGAAAAATATGGGATGCAACGCTGTCACCCATTCCTTTCAAAAAAATTTCTGATGGCATGATTATCCCAATCTGTTATTTAAAATAAATAAATGTAGAATACTAAATTATAAGTCATCATAGGTTCAATAAAACATTTAATCACTCATCATTTACTTTTTCTTTGCTTAAAGTAATTACGATTTCTTTACAAACTTCAATTTTATTGCAGTATTCTTCATCAAACCAACAAATATACAGGGAAACAACTTAGTTTTGCTACATTTAAGTGATGAGGAATAACCATAGATTTATAACATTAGATTCAAGTTATAGTTTGGAATATTTCCACAAAAATTCTATAAAAGAAAAACTAACTCATCCAGTTTTGCAAAGATATAAACCATAAATATATCATAAAAGCCAACTTTCTATAATGTGATGCGTTAACATTTCTTTAAAACTAAAACTTAAAAACCCAAACCATCAGATGAACCAAGAGGTGAAATAACACTAATACTATGACCAAAGTGGGAAGATAAAGAAAGGTTATTTATGGTTAAAGTTAATAGGTCTCATTCATTGGTAAAGAATAACTGAGTTTCTTGATTTGAAAAACAGTTTGATCCAAGCATTAGTTTTGGCTAAACATTATTAAGATGAAATATATTTTGAATTGTCAACTTAGTCATTTTAACAGGTATATAATAACTTAAAAACATGTTATGAACTAAATATTTATTTATTCTGGCAACGTTTCGGGAGACAACCTGCTATTGTCTTCAGGCAAAGTACAAACCAATTTCTAAGATCACAAAAACTTCCATAGGGAATAGCAATAGTTATTTATTGTGCAATGTAATTTTGTGCGATCGATAATGCTTTATCGCAAAATATACAGCAAATTAATTTTTTGAAATCGACAATAAACTTCTTGCAATTAGCTATTTTTTGTGAACTATAATGGAGAGCCATTCTCTTGTTCGTAGTGTGGACTTGTAGAGTGGACTTTAGAAAAAGTTTTTTTTTGCGAATAAGAGGATACGAAATTTTGACAAGGTTGTAAGATTGGGTTTATTATGGGGCAAAATACATTTCAAACTTATTTCACTCAAAAATATTTAGGACAAATGCAGCAAAATTTCAGAATTTATAAATATATTTTTAATATACATTCACTAACCTCAGAAAATTTACGCTTTTTTTTTACTGGTTCTTCGGTGAATTTTCTTTTTGCTGGTTTCGAAGTTGGTGATCCTTGTCTTTTTTCGCTGCTGTATTTTTTCTTTTGTTCGCTATCTTTTCTCTTTGGATTATTTCGACGTCTTGCATTGGGGCTAGGGCTGCGTGAACTTGTTTTGTGTCGAGATCGAGGAGATCGAGAGCGACTTCTACTTCCCCACCTAAATAAAGATTTGCATAAACATTAGTCAGCAAAGTAAAAAAACCACTTTTACCTTAGAGCCAATGCAATTTAAAAATCTTTTTTCTTTGAATCCTCCTTTTTTCATGTGTGATTCAGCAATGCACAAATGTAAAGATGGTAGAGTTTCACTTCAAAAAAATGTGTAAATTACAGAAACCACAACATTTTATAGGACATCCGGTGAGCAGTTGATAACAAGCCAAACTCATATAGATAGGTTTCCATGATCGTCGATTCAGTTAATGCAAGCAACACAAATTTATTGTGGGCTTTTGTTTATATTGATATATTGACAAAATTTTGTTAATGTTATGATTTGGTTAACCATACCAAATTATATTTAAAGTGCATTAGCCATATTATAATTTTTATCAAAAAGCAAAAGAAATCATCAGAGACCATTTCTGATTTATTTTGTTGCTTTAATCCGTCTATGTTTTGTGAGTTAATAAAATGTAAACTAGCTTTCAAAATAGTTGACAATTATTTTGTTTTGATTTTATTAACAGATTTGCCTTTTAAAGCATCAACATGCACCAGAAACATAAACTTGCTGGTACAAACGAGCATGAAGCAAGCAAACTGGTGCTATTTTATAGCCTCTCTGTAGAAAAGAGTGTGATGGAATTATGTGGTTTACCCATGTTCTATTTATTTGATCAAACAAGTGAAATTTTTATGAGAAAATTTTATGAGCAGCAAATCAATTTAAAGTAATGAAATCAAAATTATATTGATAATTTTCATTGTTTGATAGTTTATTTTATTATTTTATTACTAATTATATATATTTATATTGGCATCTAACTTCTTCGCCCCACAAAAACTTGAAACTGTTAGTATGAAGTTGAACGAAAATATGAACAAAACAAAAGGATGCCAACACTTTAACCATCGTGGTTAAAGGAATATTCTTGGCTGAGATACAACACAATATCAGAACACCATGCCGTTAAATTAAAGCAAAATTGCACGCAAATAAAAATAACAATAAAAGAGTTAAAGCAATTTTTATTTGTATTTGGTGAAATAAATAGAATAACTAGAATCGAGAGTGTCAGGAAACGTTGCAAAGTTAAAAATATACAACACATCCTCCTGACGGACAGATAAAAAAATTTAGAAAAACCAACAATAAGTTGAGTGACGCTCAATGGATCAAAACAACTTTATCAGAAATTTAAAAATAAATTTTTGTTTCAAAATATGTATGGTGTATTGAAAGAGAGAAAATAATTTTCCGATTAAAAGTTTTTAGTAAGATTGGATAAAACTAAGTGTCAATATCGTAAAAACAAACAGTAGTTAGGCAAGCAGTAGTAGATTCTGGAAGGGCCAATATCTGATGTTTCTTTAAAAGAATTCCAACTGCAATTCTGCATAGATAAATTTTTTAGTTATTCTAGTTTTTTTTAAATTATTCTAGAAGAATCTGCTGATGCTATCCAATTGGAACAGATGGTTTTTTATCTGTGCTATTCCATTAATGGATATATTAACAATCGTTTTCTGCCAATAAACTCAACCTAATACATTGCAACTTACATCTTTAATATTAAAACTATTGAAAACAGAGATGAAATGGGAACCCCCAAAGGATCCTCTAAGAAAAGTCTTTACAACTGTAGAAGAAGTAGATTATGATGCCAACGAAGAAATAGTACAAACAAAGGATGAAGCATTAAATCAATTTAATGACAGTGACGATGATAGCAACAAACGCGATTTTGAAGGTTTTATAAGCATAGAAGAAGAACCGGACAACCACATAAATCAATTTCCAGAACCATTAGAAAATGTAGTCCCTCTTATGGTAAGTATGACTACAGATGACACGATTGTTCTACCTGGGGCGAGAAATGGTATTCAGCAAAAAGATTAAAAATTTGTGCAATAGGTTTTTCACCGCAACACCTTGTTTGGAGAATCGTTTGCAGCTGGAATTGAATGATACAGCAAGCATCACAAAGGAACTGCAAGATTTGCAACTATTCTGTGAATAGATCTTTGTCTTTCATAAAAATCCTGCCGTTATATTGGCAGTTTATTGTAACTCATGGAAAGTTTTTAGTGTAAAAGCTATTTTAATAATTAAATATTGATGTTACCTTAAGGTGGTAAGAAAATTTCGTGGAAGATATTTTCGCAAAATCTATTTTTGAGCTTCAAGGTTAATTAAAAATTTCTTTAACAAAAGTATAAAGCTAAAGTAAAGTTAACAAAAAATTGAGCTTAAATACTATCGTCTGCGAAAATACTATCGTCTGCGAAAATACTATCGTCTGCGAAAATACTATCGTCTGCGAAAATACTATCGTCTGCGAAAATTTATAAATTATAGATTTCTTACCTTTTAAGGTTTTTTCACAATCCCAATCAGGATTTTTATTATAGTAATAACATAATTTAGGCATTTTTTCAATCACTGATTTTAATCCAGTTCTCACTGATAACTCATTTATGTTTTTAATGATTTTGTGGATTTTATATACTCAGGAAAGTGTAGTGTCATGATTTGATACCAGATGGGTCACACAAATGGTAAATACGCTGGAAAATATTTTTAATGGTCTTACAGCCAATATTGATAGTTACAACACTATCAACTTACAAACCGACTATAGTGCAGCCCAGAGATCAAAAGTTAAATTCTTTAAAAAGAAATTGCAGGATCAGCACTTTATGTCTACAGGAATCTATCTTCTTGATGTATGTAGAACAATGTAAATATTTGTCAATATAAGTTTAATTGTTTCTACTCAAACAAGTAATAAAAAACTTGTTAGGCATACTGGATATTTACAGAACAGATCTCTCGGGCTCAAAATACTGATATGTTTGATAGAAATAACTTGCCTTTAGACACTTGGTACGATATGTTTTCATTACCCAGTAACATACTTGTTAATGTAAAATAAAAAAGCGTATTGCTATAAAAATATTTGTAACCAATTAGTTTATGTAATCTTGTTTCTTAGTGTTTAATATACATCTTCAATGTACTTATCTTAACATTGCATATCTTTGCCAAATTAAATATTCAACTACGCCCTTGTTTCTTTTATATTGCTGATCAGTTAACTATCAGTTAGCTTTGTAACATGCTAAATAAGTTTTGAAATGTGCCACATAATCCCGAAATAAAGAAAATAAAGAAAAGGCAACATGTTACAAAGTTTTATTCACGGTTAAAAAAAACAAAAGTAACCAAGGAGTAATATTGAAATGTTGATCACAGTGATGACAACGAGTAATAAATTGAGACATTCCTTTATTTATGTAACAGTTTTGCTTGTTATCATCTAATGTTAACACTTTTTCCTTGTATTACTCCTATTAATATATTGATAAAAAACGCAAACAAATACACGAGCTAGTGTGTTCTGGGCTAAATGATGTTTTATTAAAAATGGCAACAGATGATTTATAATTTTGGTGGACGGCCAACATTTACAAATCGATGGATTTTAGTCACCCCCTTGGGCGACCAACTAAAACAAGATCTGTACACCACGGAAGGGAGAACATTTTTTTAATTTGATAAGTGAGGGAGAAACGATTTTATGGAATGGGGGCTGAGGATAAACTCAATAGACTCACCTTGAAGATTTTCTGCCACGTTCTTGATCTTTTGATCCCTTATCATCTCTATGATGGTTGCTACTTCTTCTAGTTTCACTACTTTTATCACTTAAATACGAAAATATATACTGCCATTAAGGACATAAACTGATGAGAGTATAATAACTCCTTGATACAAGTTATATTTCCTAGCCCTTTCACTGTATATAACACCATTAAATAACTTTGGTGACTGAAGTTACTCTATATATGTTGGTAAATTGTGAAGAGTGGACAAAAATAACGGGTTTTTTTTAATAACCTGTTATTTGCGACAAAGCTAAGAAAAAATATGTGCCAAAAAATTTATTAATATGGTTTGGACAGAGTACCATGACATCATCACTTTTACAGTCAGAAAAAAAAATGGTTCTATCATACTAAATTTGTCATTTATCTATGTATTTTATTTACAGGATTGTAATGGATATGTGTCTGATATCAAAAGCAATGATCCATTATATATGATGAATGAAAGATCATTTTATAGAAAGTTTTTTTAATTTGTTTGTTTGTCATAATGTAATAATAAGCTTTACAGAACTTGCATCAAAAAATGAATTCCTTCGTTTTTAGTTTTAAGAAATATAGAGGTCATTGCTTTAGCTAAAATGTAGACTGCAGACTAAAAATAGTTGAAATATTTGCAGGAATCATTGGAGTCAAACCTGCGGTGCGATTTTTTTCCTGATGTGGGAAGGGCACACAAGATCAAGAAGGAGAAGAAAGATAAACAGCTGGAAAGCAGTTCGCCATATTTGTGTTGGTTTATTTATTTCAAAATAATTATGTTCAAAAATAATACCTTAAGGGAAAGGATCTTTAAAAAAATTTTTTTGAAGAATTATTTCTGCGGATTCGTTTGGAACATTTGCCGCTGCAACAATTGTTTTCCAAAATTTTATCACTTTAGTTTACATTTTTACAAAAAATTATTTGTCCAGCATCATGAAATTTGGATTTAACATTTATCATTTTGAAAATCAATATTTTCTGATATTAGGGAACCAGTACACACCATTACTGACGTAACCATTTCTATGCCAACATTGTTATCATTTTAGGACTCATGGTTTACCTGTGCTTTATTCTACCTCACTTTTCGCATTGTAAATTGCTTTGCATAAATTCGACAGTACATCTCAATGTTGTAAACAGGTTTTTCGCAAAGCGCAATCAATAATTTTTGAAGGCTTGATTGCAAAATCTAAGTAATACTATTACCATTGACAACAATTCTCAAAAATAAACAAAATTATAATACCTTAAGGCAATATACTTTTTTGTGGGAATAAATTTTTGCGGTGCATACTTTTGTGGATTTACCCCTAATCTGTAAAAAATAAATTCACTTAAAAGTTCAAGAAAATTTCTCTCACGCAAAAATAAATTCCACAAAATTTGATAAATATTGTTCATCCCCAAATATATATTGATATAAAACTGTAGGGCTAAATAACAAGTATTTTCTTGTTTTGCTGTCTTCTTTCCTTTGCAACAAATACAAAAAAATAACAAAAACTTCAAGGTTTCGGTGAATCACTTCATCTTGATATTGACATCATCCAAAGTTGAGTGATTGCAGTACAAAAAGATGCGATTTTTTTGAAAATAACATCACCTGCACAAGTATAAGTATGTGTAATTATAAAAGAAATTTAACCACCAATAATTAGGACTGCAGTCAAATACATAAAACTCCTAAACTTTTGTTTAACAAATACTGAGAAAAATTCTATGGACGATATTATGAAAATGTAGTATTTCTATATTTAAGACCAGAAAAACTAAAAATATAGGTTATTATAAGGTTGACACAAACAACAACATAATTAAAAGATATTTAAGAATGACTTCATTACTAAATTTCAAAACAAAAACAATGGTGGTTGCCTCTATATTGCATTTTTTTTCTTTGTCTGTGTATGTATCTAATTTTGTTACAATTTTTTGTTCCATTTCACAAGTAAAAGTGACGATGTCATAGTACCCGTTGCAAATTTTTTTTGGCTCACATTATCTTATTTATGACTCAAACAACAAGTTGAAAGCAAAAAGTTACTTTTAACACAGATGTGCACACAATGAACACAGTAGCTTTACTAATCCTTTTTTTGAAATATTTTTTTCCTGTCAACCAAAACAGATGAACTACTTAAACGTACATGTTAAAATTCATTCCAGGATTTTGACTATTACGCAATGGTTGATGATTGGGATCTGCGTAATTTTTTTCTGGTTGATTAAATGGTGCTCTGTACAATGAAGTATTTGCGGGAGCATTCAGTCTGTATGATAGCGGCTGCCCATAATGTGAAATAGGAGGAGGGTGCATACCTTAAAAATAAAGGAAAATAGAATACTATGTGACCTGACCACCAAGAAAGCCAGATTAATAGATGCATTTACCAGCAAAACGTAATGTTTTATAAAACTAAGTGCTATTTACATATCTTAGCAACAATCCTTCAAACCTAATAAAATAAACTTTTATGTGTTAAGCAACTACATGATCCAATTCTCATACCTCCAGTGCATAATTATGGACCTTAATGGCAATGCAAAACCAATGTACAAACCTTTAACATACATGAATCTTTCTCAAACTTATTTGAAATTTGCTACTTCAGAGCTGTCAAACAATAAGTAATTTTTAAAACAGTTATGACACAGTCAAGTGTATTAAATTTCATAAGCAGAGGCATAAATTTGAATATTTTTTATGAAAGAGAATTCAAGTTCATTCTTACGTTCGTGCTGCAGCGAATTTTGAAATTGTGCTTGTTGCCAATTGTTGTATTCTTGTGTAACCTGATGGGAAAACGCAACATATAAAGTATCAAAATTGTCATTATTTTTGTTATTCTTACTAATAAACTAGGTTCTATAAACAAGTCCATTTGCAAAACGCCAATAACATCAAACAGCCAAATTTATAATTTCATTTATTTTATGAGATGATAAAATTAACACATGTAATGCTTACACTATCGTAAACTTTGATTGACTGGTGTATTTTAATTATTTATAACATTATTATTATTTACATCATAATTATATAGAAAAAATGAATCGATCTAACTCTTAGAAATTAAGTTTCTAAAAAAAAAAACTTTTATTGAAAATATTTTTTAAAGATCACATAGAAGTCAATATTAATATTTTCAGATATTAGAAAAAAAAAACTAAAAGAAAAATTATATATGAAAACATTTAAGAAAACCAAAAATAAATGATTGATTTTGTTTTTCTGTTGTTATCTGTGCTTCTAAATTTAAACCAAAGTTCTTTCTGTATAAGAGGTGTGCTAAAATATACTGCTTAGATTGATTAATGAGACTCAAGAAATTTATAAAACCTAACAGTAAATATAATTAGCAATAGATATTAACAAAGTCATAAATTTAAATAGCACAATTGCATATATGTTTGAATACCATTCAACCATCCAGGACCTATGAAAAAAACAAAAAATAATTTACATTTCATCATATAAAATAAAGACCAGACATCAGTTTTAACTACAGAAGCTGGAAAAAAATATTGCTTAATTTCTTTGGGGACAGTATGAAAAATTCTGGTAAACAAAGGAAGATCATGCAAAATAATGATGAATTCCTGAGATAGAGATTTTATAAATGCTGAATATGGGCTTTTATGTCTTTTATGCCTTTTAGCAAGAAGGTAATACCCAAGTATGGACATATCAATTATTTAATTAATACATTCAAAAAAATTTTTTTAAAGAACTGTTCGCTTATTACATATCTACATTACAAAAACAAGTTTGTTTCGTTCAATACGATTATTGACTAAGTATTTCGTGAATAAGCCCGCACATCTAACTATTTATAGAGTTAGTATTAAAAATTATAATGAAAATAAATGGAAAAAAATGAAACCTAACACTAAAAGCCTTCTATAATGAATGTGACCAGTTTCAGGCCTTTCATTCAAATGGCTGTTTAGCCCAACTATATAAAAACATTAACATATTGATTAAAATGACTTTGTCTCAAAAAATATATATTCCTTCATTCATTTTTTTTATTTATTGAAAAAAATTTCAGCTATCATTTATACATGTAAGCAAAATAAACAACTCTTTTTGTACTCAAATAGTATACTCGGTAACACATTTAACTCCCAAATGAAAATCTTGGCTTCAAATCTAGGTATCACCCACTCAGCGTATCATTTCGGTGCACAGTAAATTGAATTTTAACTCATCTTTAGCTTCCTGTCTATTTGTGGCTTCTAGCGACTTAATAAAAAGAAAAAAAAAAGAAAAAGGGAAGATTCAATGTTTCAAAAAAAAAGCTTAGTTGAAAATTTCTTAAAACAGTCTGGTTTTGATTTCTCCCTGTAAGTACTGAAGTGTTAAAAGTTATTTTTGATGCTGATCAAAGAACTTGAAAGTGATGAAAATAAATGGTTTTCGTATACAAAGAAAATTAATTAAAAAGTTTTCAATTGCCAAAAAAATATAAC
>JAUZNK010000219.1:0-11828 GCA_035046665.1 Euphysa ruthae
AACCAGTTCTGATCTTTTATTTAAGAGATTGTCAAAGGGATACTCTGCTATATCGGTTTTTTCATTGAGGCATAGGGAAAATTTTTTTAAACTTGGGTTATAAGGAGAGTTTTTCCTAATAATGGACCAACTAACACTCGGTGTGCATTTTTCGTTCTTAATTGCCCAATATTCATTGGATAATTCTGTTTCGTTCTTATATTTGAGACATTTAAATGATTTTACATGGTTCGCATATAAGAGTTTGAAAGTAGTGGAGCATGAACCTAAATATGATTTCTCTTTATAACCTTGCATATCTGATGTAATTGTTGTTACTTTTTTCGGTTGAATATTACACAACAATTTGCTATGTGGTGGGAAATGTTTGTCTATTAAATCAAAGAAATATTGTCCTACTTTTGTGGAAACATTTTTGCTTAATAGTGGGTTGAACCAGAGAATTTTTCTTCTACGTTGTTTTTTGCTGGGAGGGGTAGCAGCCTTTGCATTACATCTTAAATTATATGTGCATCCTGATTTTTGAAGTGCTTCTTCATATTTAGGAATGCATTGATTAAGTATTTCTTCATTTGAGGATAACATCGATAGGCGTGCTTCAATTGAAATTGGAAGCTGCTTAATTATGTATGGCGAGTGATTAGATTCTTTGTGAATGTAGCTTATAATGTTATTAGGCTTGCAATAAGGTCGAAAAGTGGAATTGCTGAGGTTTAGTGTGGTATCAAAGAAGTTGACTATTTTGATGTTACATTGTATTGATATGTTTAAATTGTTTTTTTTGAAAATTCTTACGAACCATTTTTTAATGTCCTTAAAAATATATAGATATATGTAAATATAAAATCCCGGCCTCTTTCCCACATTACGATAAACGTCGCTGAAAATTTTCCAGAGCCATGGCTCCCGGACTGGAGGACAGTTTTGCGTTTACTTTGGTTCTTACAACTGGACATGTGAATCTACGTTTATACAACGCAGAACTGCCCAAACTTATTCAATATGAGTGTTTGTGATTGATTGGGCTACTCGAACACGATAGGTATTTACTTCGAACTTTCCATTTCGAACTTTCCCTTCACTGTCGTTTTTCTGGTTGATACAAAAGGTTTGCTCGTGAAAAACAGTGTAGCTCTGTAGCAAGAGTTTGGTAGCGCACTTTACACACGTGTTTCTGCAGCGTTGGTAATGTCCACGACCAGTTGTATCGTTTGTCATCGTTGGTAATGTCCAGTAATGTCCTCACAATCAATACTATCGCGTAGATAGTATCGCTTATTCAAAAACTGATTATCTATGACAATCAGCAGGTCAGGAGGCACGATTGCTTTTCCCTGGACACGATGCACAATTCCTCAGCCATCAAACTTCCATTCGAGTGGGAACCCTATCTCGACTACCTTTAGAAACATTTGAACGATCGCTCTTTTGTATGCCTTAGCAACCTCGCAACTTCCAGGTATGGTCACCCTGCTTTCTGTATCGGTGGCCGATGCTATCGTTCGGTCAAAGCGTGTCTTTTTCGAGAGTTCAAGGTGATTGTCTTTGTAAGCCAAGTTAGGCTAGCCTGGACCTTCTTACCTAGGACGTTCGTGGAACACACCCAATTTTCATCCGCTGTAGTGCTTTGCAAAGCTTTTTTGAATGCCAATTCTGTGAAATGCCTACGGAAGAGATTCAACTGAACGTAGTATTACAGCACCAAATCAATCTTTTAACGTGGTGGAGCGCTGACATTTTAACTTTTTGTCAAATTATGTTGGCGGAGAAAAACTGACCATGGCTTTCGACAAAAATCGCAAAGGCATCGATAATCGTTGTTAATTTGGCAGATATTTGACACGCCCACTCCGCCAGCATTTTATGTAGGCCTCTTTATCGCCCCATAGTGGAAAATTCCTTCGGTTCCCACAACATATTACTTTTTATTTCTAATTTTGGTGGGCCAGGTAGTTGAGTATGATCTTGAGAAACTTGGTTGGAACCTTACAGCATTCATCAAAAACTATAACCTCAGCAAAGTTGTTAAGTCTATGACCAAGGGAAATATGGTCCCACTACTTCATAGGCTTCGTGTGGTCGATGCAGAGGTAACAATAGATGGTCTGAACTTGACATGATTCTAAGCCGAGACAGGGGGTTATCCTGGTTTGACGCAGCCAGGTCGTTTTCTGGAGTGAGTACAATCAGTTTATGCTCAGTAAAGGTTATCAAAGCTCACTCAAATTTACTGCTTCCACCATAATCAGTCATGTACATACGCGACGCAGTAGCCGCAATAAAATCAAAGAGAAGCTGGACAACCTCGGTTAATTTCAATTTAAGCTACCCAGCATGTTCGATTGTCCAAGCTGCAGCCTTAAGATGCCATTCTTATCTGAATGCTTGTGTCTCCATTGTGCATAACTAGGAACAAAGGATACTTAGATTTATCCTCAAAAATTAGGCCTTCCACCACGCTGGGAAGGGATTTGAGGTAGATGCCATGTGTGTAAACCCGTTGGACATTTTCTTGGTGGAAACGTTTCAGCATCTTCCGATGCGCAACATTGGTGTATGCGAGGAAAAATCCGTATATGAAACCATCGAGTCCTTGTTTTTCCTTCCTCTGGAGTGTTGATTCTTCCCTAATTTTCACGCAGATGCTCTCCCACGCTTCCCACGCTATACGGATGCATATTTGGATCGAACACCCATGCGGGAGATTTGTACTGTAAAAATTAGGGTGAGGAAATCATTCCCGTCGAGAACCCATACTCACGCAGAAGGTCCATCACATCACCAACCTCTCCCATGGATGAATATTAATATGCTAAATAGGCTGATTGCATATCCAAATGGTGATTTTTGCCTGAATCTGATGTGGAATACTGACTGTTCCATTAAAGACTTAACCTGAGCCACCTTCCAAACGCCTATGTATTTCATATTGTCGCCCTTACATCATCCCTATCGAGCCACTTTCCGAAAAGGCTGTAGCACCGCCCATATTGTGGTTGACTTTGTAATATTTTGTGAGTATCTGCTCCAATTTCCCATGTAAATGCTTCAGTAATCGCTCTGGATACAAACTATGACCTCCGTAGCAACCCATCTCCCCCACAAGAGCATGGAAACACAGCCAGAGCCTTGTAGTCGAGGGAATGGCCCTAACTGCAAATGAGATCATTATCGCCCTCGTGCTCAAAGGTTTTATGCGCTGCAGTAGTCTGAGGAAAATATTAAGATATTCACTTTCAACCATGGTCAGCTGTTATCCGCCTTTATCGTTTGGTATAACCTGACTTACAAGACGCACATCTAAATGAAAACAACTGAGGTCTTGGAGAGGCAGATATTGGGGAGAGTGTAGATTTAAATTACTAATTGTATATCTCCGTTATAAAAATTCTGCGGAGATTAATAATTACCAAAATTATATCCCGGTAATAAAAATTCGTGTTTCATGGGAATATAAGTTATTATTTTGCTCTTCATGTGCGCACTTGAGGAAGGTTCCTCAGAAGCGTTAAGCTCCTCCACTCCGGGGTTAAATCCATATTAGTCCTTGTGAGGCACCACAAAGACTGTAGGTCTTCTTCCTTCGAAGTATAAAAGCCCCTTTCCCTACCCAACGAACTTCCTAAATATATGTAAATTGAAACGTATAGATATCCGGCATTATTTTAAAAGAAAGATTGAATTTTTTTGCATCGATCTATCCACCCATTCGATGTTTTCTATTCTTATAAAGTAATTATAAATAAAGTATATATAAAATGTTAAAAATTATTTGCATATATTGAACAGGTATTTCCATTCCAATTCCGTTCTAAATTTCCTCCAAGAACAGGCATCGGAAGCAGCTGGGTTAATGTTATATAAAAAGGTAATTAGAAATAAGGCAGGCTTTAAAAACTCGTATTAAGAACAAAGAAAAATCAATGGAATGTGGAATTTTTTCATACCGGTACCATATCAAAAGTTAATCTTTTGCCATTCCTGTGTTCAACGCTAATAGCAAACACCAACTTTTCTGGATTTGTGATCAATGATCAATCTAACTGTCTTCAGCTTAACGAAACTCCTATAAAAGTCAATATGGATAAACTGAGTATTGACTGAGTATTGACTGAGTATTGACTGAGTATTGACTGAGTATTGACTGAGTATTGATTGAGTATTGACTGAGTATTGACTGAGTATTGACTGAGTATTGACTGAGTATTGGCTGAGTATTGACTGAGTATTGGCTGAGTATCATCGAAGACACGGTAAATGACGTTTCAACTAAACTTAAAGTTGGACAGGAAAAATATGCAAAAGTTATGCAGATGCAACTAAATCCATACAAGCATTACAAATCGCTCTCCGCAATGACTATGAGCATGTAAATCGTACATATCGTTCAACTGGTACTGCAACAACAATCCGATCATACAATTCGTGAAAAAAATGTTTTAATTTATAACCTTCAAAACGGCCAAAACCACAATGTTGACGCGGTTGCAACTTTGTTTAGAGTCGGATGCAAAATTAAATCAAAGCAACAAGAAAAGGCATCAAAACCTACACCACTGAGAGTTTGTTTAAGCAACATTGAGGTGAAGGAGAAAATTTTAAAAAATTCTTACAACCTGAAATCCAACAGACCGTCTGCTTATATAAATTCTCACATAAGTCAAGAAGAAAGAGGCCATTTCGGAGAAATCAGAAACCAAAAGAAAAAACTGATATCTGATGATATTTCGGGAAAGTGGTTTCTCAGAATCTGATTCTGATCATTGTCAAAAAAGTGAAGAAAAACGATACAAATCGACAGGTACTAAATCCAAATCTATCGAGTATACCTCAAAAAGCAAGTTAAATTGTCTATATTCAAACGTATATTCTTTTCGAAACAAAAAAGCAGAGTTTACATTAACTGTTTGTTTAACCGACCCTGGTATCATCTGCTTAAACGAAGTAATGCCAAAAAAACTGCAAATATGATACTTGTCATAGTGGCGTTGTTATATTTTTCAAATCTAAAACTAAAGTCAAAGAGTTTCCATGTCTCACCGATTCACTAGTAGATTAAACCTGGTGCGAAAATAATTTAACCAAAGAAAATCTGTTCATAGGGTGTATTTATCGTTCTCCCAACAGACCTGAAGAAAGCAACCTAAAATTAAATAGAGAAATAGAAAATGTATCGAGAGTTTTTAAAAACAATGTAATAATGGGGATTTCAACTACCCTTGTATCATTTGGATTGGTAGTGATATTCCATTTCCAGGATCAATTGAATCTTCGAGATTTATCGAATCTATTCGTTTTCTTATACAACATGTTTATAAACCAACACATCATCGTCTAGCGCAATATCCTATGACAATAGACCTAATATATTCTTCGGAGAAAAGTATGTTGCCTGAAATCACGTCACGCTCCTCTAGGCAAAATTCATCATCAAATTTACACTTCAATATAACCGTCGTAAAGAACGAAGTGGACCTATGAAAATCGCATTACAATTATTCGCCGGGTAGTTATGACATAATGAGAAACGATATGCAATATAGAATTTAAATGCTGAAAACATTCTTAAACTATTCTACGATAAACTCAATGACACCATTAATATTTATATACCAAAAAAAGTCTTTAGAAAATCTAAAAACGCTTTAAATCTTCTGCTGATTTGTAAATAATCGTTTTTGTAAAAAGTCTGGAAGGTTCCATACACACAGATGTCATAATTCTCGTTTAACCCATTAAGTTTAAATGCACGTAGCAAACTGAAATTGGTATATATATTTAAAGGTAGGACAGCATTAAAGAAGTAGTCAAAACATTAAAAATATTATCAACATAGTTATGTAACATTTTTACAAGAACAAATACTGGAAATAGTCGCAGTCATTAAAGAAATTTATTCTTCGATTTGGACGCACCTTGAAACAAGAAGCAAGCACACATGCTCTTAAAAATTAAATCACCAATTATTTTTACTCCAAAATCAATTTCATAAAAAGTGTGACCACGTCTATATTATAGTTATATAATTTTATATTGTCAAAGTACGACACTAATATAGCCACACAGTTAATATAGTGTTAAAATTATGCCGAAGGGCCGTATGGATATACTGAGTTAATATAGTGTTAAAATTATGTTAAGGAGCGACATATATATTGCTACTTAGTTAATATAGTGTTACAGTTATGTCAAAGAGCGACAAATATTTCAAAATGCGAGAGCACATTCACTATTAAAGTGTTTACCGAATAAAATTGAATTTATGCTTTTTTTCTTCGTTAGACTTTCGATGTCATGTTTGGGCAGTCAGCCTTTTTATAGCACCCAAGCTTTAAAACAAAAAATAATATACTTAAATTATTCTAGCTATCTAGACTTCTTAACGTCGTTCCTTTGCAATAAAGCTCTGCTTTAGCGAATTTTGGGAAGACTAATAAGGAAATTAAAATTTTTCTTGCTGTTTTTTTTTTTTTTTTTTAATTAATAATTAATTCATTTTTTTTTCTGCAACACGATACCTCTTCTTAAAAAATGATTGTTGTTTAAAAACAGGGTTTCAACCAAAAAATTTCTAAAGTCGTATTTTGAGTACTCAAATTTTTCATTGAATTTTAATAAATTTGGATAGTCTGTGCTTATTTTTTGTACCGTATCTTCCAGCAGGAAACGATAATTTAACATTAAATTGTCTCTTTACGAATATTTCCTGTATGAAATAGCTGGCAAACAGTGGAATTTAATTAGTACTGTTTGTTTATAAACCAGATATAGATCTAGTTTCTAAAACAATTTCAAACATGATATTGTTATGAACGCTTCACTGCCTTCGGAGCACAGTATACCGAAAACCTTTCTTAATAAATCTTCCAAGGCATGTAAATGATTTTTTTTTTTTTTTTTTTTTTGGTTTAAATATAACATAATGAATTTAAAGTCGTTTGATGCTGCCTTTAAAGGAAATTCGTTAGTCAAATCGTCATCTGTATTACCAAAAAGATCTTTACAAGATGCAAAGAAGAAGAACGAATTTGTGGATTTTGATAATTTATGGAAAGGCTCAATCAGTAATCTAATGTCATGCGAGAATTTAACTGAAGACCTTGTGAAAGAAAGCATCAAAGAGTTAGAATCCGCCATGCAAGATTCAAAGAGAATGCTAGTTGAGAGGGATGAAGAGATCACTCGGTTACGCTTATTTATCGAAAATAATAAAAATCCGAATCAGAAAAATAAAGATGTCGAATACGAAAAATTATCAAATGATTTTAAAAACTCTCAACAAACAATATTAAATCTTGAATGTAAAATTAAAGAGATTGAACAAAAACATTCCGCCGAGATAAAAGCTATATCTCGTGGTCCGTTATTGAATTCGACTCAACAAGAATCCCGTGGCAGCGTATCGCTTTGTACGTGTTATTGTGGTTCCGTATGTAAAGCTTTAAGCGATCTATCAGAAACAAAACGTGGTTTAGAAACGACGAAATTGAAGTATGAAACTTTAAAACGTAAAGTTCGAGAATTCCGACGTCAAGCAGAAAATGAACATAGAAACGCAATGCGTTTGTCTACTGCCGTAGAAGAAAAGTCTAGTTGTATCATACAATAAGCAGTTAAATCCGAAATGAAAAATAAACTGCTTTTTCGATCTTTGTAGAATCAAAGCTATCCACCTACAAAAGATTTATTCATTTTTAAATTGATGTATGAGGAGAAAAGAATTTTTAATTCCGAAGAAATTTAATCTCTTCTTAACTGGAAAGATAAATGCTAAGAAAAGGTTTTCACAGAAGAAAAGATGGTCCGGAATTATGACTTATAATTTTAACATGCATTCTTAAATGTAAATATTTGTTTGTTAAATTTTTCCATCGAAAAAAAAATTTCATCTTGAATTCGATAAATTTCTCTATAAATAATTAATGAATCTACCACTGGAAATCTATGTCCAATGTATCGATATAAAATGGACAAGCTAATACCATAAAAACTTGCATATAATAAAGAAACGTAACCAAAATTCGTTTACATTAAGTTATATTATACTTTTAAGTGTAGAATATAATTATTTAAGATAAGATTTAGAAACTTTACGTTCCTAAAGCCATTTTTTTTTTTTTTTTTTTAATTTTTTTGAAACGTCTCTTTCAATTATTTTATCGAAAAATTTTCTTCTGTTATCTTATTAAGCTAAAAATTAATGAAATTTAAATAGATTGTATCAATATTTTTAAGGTTTTCAAGGTTAGTAAATTTTATGTCGCGACATTTTAGTTCGACGAACAATTATAGAAATTAAATTCCAAAAGTATATCTTTTACGTATTTAGAAAATTTGCTGGTTGTATTAGAGCCGATATCTTTCCTGATGCAATATGTGACGCTGCAACCGTCTTTATTTATGTAAAGAGGCTGAAGGGAAATATCCAGAACATGTGGGGATGTACAACAAATAAATAGAGTATGTGTCAAAATATTTTATAAGAGGATTTTTTATTTTTTGTTAATGATAGCAACAGTTTATACAAAGCGGCTTTGGTTTGCCACAAAATATTGTCCTGAGGGTATAACTGAGCAAAGAAAAGATTTGAATAGTTGAAGTAAGAAAACAACAAAGTTATTTTACGTAGTCCCAAAACGAAGAACAGTGTGATAAACAGGACTATATACAACACGAGGTAGAAGTTTACAAGTAGGAAGATAAAGTGTAAATGGATAATTTAAAACACTTTATGATTTACCCCCAATTCATTCAGTTCACAGAAGGCGAGAAAAATATCGCAAAAAATTTATGGAGCTTTTTCGTGATGAAGGTTTTGTCGGTTTGCGTAATCAAAATGGATAAAAATTGGATAAATAACAAATAATCTAAGTTTCCAAAAATATGGGTTTTCAAATAAAATTTAATAGAAAATCAAAATTTTAAAACTTTCACATATAATTTAAAAGAAAATTTTTAATAGTCGTCTAAAAAATAATGATTCGTCGTATATTTACACTGAATCTAAATATTCTTCTGAAAATTTTAAAACAAATATCTAAAAATGGAAAATTCAACCTGATGTTACCCAATAAGCAGATATTCAATGTACCAAAATTTATCATGAGGAAGGTGGGTATAAAAACTTTTAGCTAAAACACTAAAAAAAAAAAAACAACAACAAAACTTCAAAAACGTTAAACACTTGTCAAGCTCTCATAAATTGCATAAGATTTTAAAAGCATCGCAGGTAGGTTGAGCTACATCTGCACTGAAGGTAAAATGATTAAAAGCAAAAGGTTTACTGCGAACCTCAATTGTAGGTAAAAAAGAAAATCTCCCGATGGTGGAGATTATAGAACGACCAGCTAAATTTGCAGATGAATTGGCTCGATTCTCAAAAAACCAGAAAATTAAATATATTAATTTAACAGAGGTAGGTTTTAAAATAAGATATTCTAACGATAAAATGTCTTTTAATTACAAAATTATTCGAAAAAACCTTTCTTTTATATGCTGTTCCTGAGTAATGAAGAAAAATAAAAAATAACTCCAAAGTGATTTGTTTTAACAAAACAGTATCAGATAAAATTAATTTATCAGATTAAATGTTTTTAACAAATCACTAATAAAACAACTCTATTCGGCATTTGTACACAGTTATTTAAATTATGGGAGCATAGCCTGGGCCAGCACTCATAAATCTAAACTAGAAACTCTGTATCGTCATCAAAAACACGCTGTTTGATCAATTATCAAAACCGCTTCACTCACTCAAAACCTCTGTTTAATGAAAACTTAACATCTTTCAAACTCTTACTTTGTAAATGTAAACACAACTTATGGTCAAAATTTTTTTAAAAACTATATAACATTAAAACCACCAAACAAATATATTCTAAGACGTCATTTATTAGCAGAACCATCAACTAATACAAAGTATGAAGAGTTTTCCATTTCATTTTGTGGTCCTCCATCTGTGAAATAAAATTGTTCGTAGTAACCCTAATCTTTCTCATATAAAAAAAAATTTGATACGAATTTTTTTGGTTAAAAAATTAATAAATAAATAATTTAAGATGGGATAAATATATTTTCCAGAATATATTTTTATGAAGAAATTAGAGGTATACATTTTTTTCTTGTGATTTTAAATCATTCTTTTAAAGCTTTCTATGTATTGGTAAAGAAAAAACTGTGTCTCAATAGCAAAGTCAGGAAGTTTATCGGTTCTCGATGATCAGACCATAATAGTCTTTTACGAGGTTTCCGTGCTTTGACTGAAATTAACAGTTAGGTAAATAAGAAGAATTTTAAAAGATTATTTTTAGATATATCTTTATAAAATTTATTTACGTTTTTATTTACGCTGTAAATTTTTGCAGCAGAAAATATAAATATATGATAAAAATAATATTTTTGCTATAATTGTTCTTTATGTCCACTTCTTAAATTTTATGTACTCACAAAAATTTAAATCGTAACCTCAAAATGTTTTTAATTTTAAACATTTAGAGAAGTAATTAAAAAAAAAAAACTATTAAAAAGCATAAATGTTTATAATAGTTAAACAAACCTAAATTTTTTTGGCCAAGTAAACATTTCGAAGAATTTTGAATTCTCCAGGGTCACTGAGGATATAGCTAAAAAAAATATAATTTATGATTTAGGATCAAATATGTCCCCAGGGTTTGATGAAATTTCATCTATGTTCTTTAAGGACGGATGTTCTTCTGTTTTGAGACCACTCAAACAAATAATAAACCTTTCTATCAGGACTACCATATTTCCAGATGATTGCAAACTAGCTAAAATCGCTCCGTTAATTTAAAAAGGGAGCAAGTCAGAACCAAAAAATTACAGGCCCATATCGTTTTTGTTAATTGCATCCAAGATTTTTGAAAAAGTTATTGAAGTTATATATAAATTTCAATCTGTATTTAAAAAAGTATTTTTGAACAGACACACTGGAACGATTCTTATAGAAAGTTGATAAAGAATTTTCTGATGAAATGCTAATGAAATTTGGTGTCCCTCAGTGGTCAATTTCAAGACCTCTTTTGTTTATGCTATATGTAAACGACATGATACAAGTATGTGACTGTGAGTTACTATTTTATGCAGATGACACTTGCTTGATTTCCCAACATAAGGGTGTAAAAGAAATTTAGAAATTTCTAAACAGAACATTTTACAACCTTTGTGAGTGGTTTGTCGATAACAAACTGAGTGTGCACATTGGAGAAGAAAAAACCATGTGTATCTCCTAAAATTAAAGCTCAAAAACATGTATCGAGGTACATCCATTAAGCAACATACCTCAGTCAAATACCTAGGATGCTTATTAGATCAAACACTAAGTACAGAAAAAATGGGTCGTTATGTTTTGAATAAAATTAATTCCAAGTTTAGATTTTTAAATAGAAAACAACCTTTCTTAACATCGGCCTTGAAGCGTGCTCTATGCAATTCTCTGATTCAACTTTAATTTAACTATGCATTTTCTGTCTGGTATTTAGGCAACAGCGAACAACTTAAAATCCGTTTGAGAAGTGCATAAAGTAAATGTATAGGAATTTTTTTAATATATGAATAGGCGCGCCCTTATTGGTACTGAGCAGTATAGAGCCAAAAATTGGCTGCCTGTTCATATAAGAGTTAATCAGGGTGTTGCTGCACATCTATTGAAATTCTGCAGTAAACCCAACATTCTCTATTAAAGCAAAATAAATCACGAGCTATGACGCTTATTAAACATAAGATCAAACATATAGGGACCACAATGAAAATAAGGCTTTGGTTTTTCTTGTGCTTATCCCTGCTATCAATACCTGTTTTTTAAAATATTG
>JAUZNK010000230.1:0-11827 GCA_035046665.1 Euphysa ruthae
TATATATTGGCGTGGTATTAATGTATACTAACATAAACCAGTACAATGTGAATTCTGTTCCAGACCTTTGTCAAGACCTCATTTTCACAGCCTCATCTAAAGATAGTGAAAGGGTCATTTAACCCTACAATAAAAAATTTGTTATTCTTTTCAAGGAATATGTTCATGTAAACCAGGTGTAGCTGGTCCAAATTGTGACATGGTTCAGCCTGGATTTTTCTTCCCCAACTTTACTTACCTCAGAGTAGAGCCGGAATTCTCTCACCCGAATGGCTCATATACAACATATTATCTTGCTCGAAACTACGGAAGATATTTTACAGGTGATAATTTAATTTCTCATTGATCAAGTTTTCTTAGTTTCTCATTGGGCAATTTTTTTATTCTGATAAGAATTTTTAAATCTACCCCATCTTTGCTAGGAAATACCCTATGTACTACAGTTGTACACCAGAATTAAAGTACATGAGTTTGTATATCATTAGTTTTTAAAAGAAAGTTTACTTGGAGATACAAAGTAGAAACAGAATCATGCTTAGAAATGTTTAGAAATTAAAATAAAATAAAGGATGTTACAACTTCTTATGAAAATTTTCTGGGAACATCCAAAAATTAATATTATTTTTGGAGTACCTGTTCTTTATAACTGAAAATATAGGCTGGTAGCGTCAGATTTTTTCCTATCGGAAAAAAGGTATACATGGTAAAATTCTATTTCTATAGTGATACATATTTTATATCCAATTCTGCAAAACTTTTCATTATAGTCCACAAAAAAGTTTACTCTTGTGGACTGTAATGAACAGCGATTTTGTAATAAATCTCTATTTAAGTATTTTCGATCCTACTTATGGCTGTACTACCTGCAAAATCATAAGTAACTGCTGATAATCTCTTTTGTATTTTCTATTTTAATAAAATCTATCACGGCCCATCAAAGTCCACAGAATTATAAGTAACTGCTATTAATCCCTATGGAAGAATTTTTTCCTACTATAATCTATATAGACTATAGAAATTTATTCATATTTTGCCTGAAGGTAGGAGTCTCTAGAAACGCAATAAGATCTATATAGACTATAGAAATTTATTCATATTTTGCCTGAAGGTAGGAGTCTCTAGAAACGTAATAAGATCTATATAGACTATAGAAATTTATTCATATTTTGCCTGATGGTAGTAGTCTCTAGAAACGTAATAAGATCTATATAGACTATAGAAATTTATTCATATTTTGCCTGAAGGTAGGAGTCTCTAGAAACGTAATAAGACTAAATTTTTAACTCATTTCATGTTTTTAAACTTTTACCTAAACACCGTAATTAAATTCACCGAAAGTTAATGGTTTTTATCAAAATTCAGGGTTTTTGCAAAAATCTTCATATGATTAAACCTCTTTCAAGGTCATGGTTTTGTCCGTTTGGATTATGGACAAAGTATATCATTCAAGTTTGATGTTCCAACTTCAACAAAGTTTTTCATTCTAATGCGTTACAGTTTATTCAATCTTGATTGGTATTCTTCCATTCTCCCTCGTGGGCGAGAGAAAGTTGACTGGAGAGGTGAAAGTGATATGAATCTTTATTTGAAGCAAGCGGATCGTCCACAGCAGTGGTTATTTACAGCAAATATATTAGCAGATGGTATCGTTCTGAAAAGTATCACATTTACAGTGGCTGACTTGGAGATTGGAAATGACAATACAATTACATCAAAAACCTATGTTGAACTTCAAGAAGGAACTACGTACACATTTACACTGCTATACGAAGAATCTTCTGGACAATATGGATCACCTTGGCCACTTCTAATCGATGCCTTAACCTTAATGATTGATTACAATTGGGTGTCGTATTATACACGCTCTTTGTTAAGAACTGGAATTAAAGATGAGATTGTAATGTGCTTTGAAAACTCAAAAGCGCTGGCTACGACATTTAATCTTCCTTCATATTGTGGACCCCATACATTTACAATTGACCTAGAAGTATATGGCAGAGCCCTTGGTATGATTTAATTATTTTCATATTTTATAAATACTGGTTATAAATATATCGGATATATATCGGAATTAAAAAAATGTTTGCTTATTAGCACTGAGTTGATCTCATGTGATTTATCACAACAGTTTAAAATGGTTTGGTTTAAATAGTATAAATAGCAAAAATTCAAAATATCTAAAAAAACCAATTTTTCACTTATTTATTGTATTCAAAATTGTTACATTCAGTTTCTAGAGTATCAAAAAAGATTTTAAACGAACAATTTTTTTAGCATGTAACTGTTTCCAAGTTGGTTCATTCAATTGGAACGATTGTGTAGCGTATGGTGGGCAGTGTCAATGCAAAGAAGGTTACGGAGATAGAGCATGCAATATCTGCATACCAGGGTACTATGGAAACCCAGCAGTAGGGTGTACTCGTAAGTTTAGTTTGTCTTGTTTAGCAGATTTTATTTTTTCTCTTAACAACTATTTTGTTGGTCTAAAATAAAATTAGCTGGAATAAAATCAATTTATATTAATAATCAATAAGAAGGAGATGCTTTAAACCGGGAATGTTACTGCCTCGTCTACATTTTATCGTCAAGTAATAAATTACAAGAAAATGTTATATTAAAGCAAATTTATCAATTTTATAGGAATTTTTTTTATGCCCACAAAGAGATTTTTCACTCAATCAGCTGCAATCATCTCAAAAGTGTATGATAAACTAGATTTTACGGTATATTTTCATTATCCCATATTAGAATATCAGTTTGGACTTCAGTGAAAATAAAAGTTCCTAATAATCCCAGATAAAAAGCTATGACATTTTCCAAGACACTTTGGCTGGAGCGCAAAATGAGAAAATCATATAAATAATTTTTATTTTGATATGTATTTTTTTTTAGTTATACGGTTTAAGAGCCACAAAAGACTATCCAAAATATTAAAGATTCATCTTCTTTTTCATTAATTTTGTCATTCTTTTGCATGTTGGTTTTCCACAATGCTTTTTGCTGGCATCCATTTATTATTCTGTTTTTTAATTCATTGTGCGTTGCTAGAGCGACAACCGCTCAACATACAAGGTTCTAGATCGATTTTTAGCAAACAGTAATTAAGTGTAGCCTTGGCACTGATATTAAAATTGATGATCGCATCATATCTGGTAAACTCCATTATTTTATATATATCGTGGCAAAGTTTACCATGGGTACTTGGTCCTAAATTATGCCATTAAAACTTTTTTTTGCGTCAAGCATTTTACTTATTCATCCCAGAATCTTTGTTAAAGTTTTTTATGAATGTGTTCTGTTTCTAAAACATTTAATGTAAAGAAGAAGTCCTGGTTTTGGCTTAAATGTAGAAATATTACTTACTTTTTCAGCATTGAATTTATACCAGCTGTCAGCACCAGTGCAATAATGCGAAAATTAAAATTAAAATAGTTTGTCTTAAACAGAGCAACATAAAATAAGGAAGCAAGGTAGCAGTTTTCATGGAAAGTATGACACAGATGTTATTTTATGAATTCAATGCACTCAGGTTGTCATTGGCAACTTCCACATTCAGCAATTCATTTAAAAAAAAAAACAGAGCAGAGGGGGAGCCCTATGCATCAGTAAATGTGGGTTTACATTGGGATCATTATCTTTAACATTTGTTCCCCATAAATCCTCTTTATTTTCAATGATTTTGACTTCTATGTTTCAATCTGCTAGTTTTCACAATTTTTCATTAAAAAAAAATCCTATAAGCAAATCGAGACAAAACTTTTCTTATATGATAGTTTTTTGGCATGGAGAGTTGGCACAGTGGTTGGACATTTGACTGTGGAATGAAAGTTCTTGAGCTCAATTTGGTCGGGTTGTTTGGTTGAACGAATTTCATGGGTGCAAATGGGTATTTTAGGTACTCCAAGACCCACCACGTGGGACCTTCTGGAAATATTGTCTGAGCAATTTGTTGGTTCTCCAGGTTAAGTAGGGGTAGTACTAGGGCTTTTTATACTTGGAATATGGAAACGTCTTTAAGTCATAATCGCACCTTCCTCATTTAAATAAACAATTAGCAAATACTAACGTAGGCTAGGATGGTTTTATACTCACATGTGGAAGAACCTATGGCTCTTGTGGCATTTCTTTGCGTGGATATATAAGTAATTGTATCAGTTCCGTGTAAGTTATGTGGTATATGGACTAAGTCTGCGACTTTGTAAGCCGTGTGGTTCTCATTGCATTGCTCAAAATTTGATAGATACGGAGAAGCCTTCGCGTAGAGACTTTGCCAGTGTGCTGTGTGAATTGGTCCAAATTTCTATTTAGAGACACATTTGATTAGGGCATATCGGGATATATATACCAAACATTCATCCGTATACTGTTGGTCCCGTATGAGAGCATTTGTGTGAAGACAATGGCTGGATCACAACTCCAGAACTCAAAGACTTACTTGACTGTGGGAATATGAAAGAAGTCACTTCTCATGAGGTTGTCTATAGCATTAGCACTAAAATCAGCATCAAATTTCATTGGAAAATGCTCTAGGCACAGTGATGATTTTCTAGCATTATTATCCGTCACCACAATGAAGCTCCTTACCTCTGCAAAGTTCTAGGAGACATCTTTGACATCCACTATGGCATATACTACATCAAGTGTAATGAAAACAAAACAAGGTTTCAGTGGTTTCATGTACGGGCATTTGTCCTTGCATATGCCAATGTTGCGCTCCAAAGGATGCTGAGACGTTTCTTCCAAGAAGACGTCTTACAAGTTTGCGCAGATGCCATCTACACCAAATCCTTTCCTATGGACATCGAAGGCCTACTTGTTGAGGAAAATTTTAAGTATCCTAGGTAAGCATAATGGCAACTCAAGCAACCCGGATATGAGTGACGTCCTGAGGCTACGTCTTGGACAATCTTGCATTGCAATTAAGTGATGTTTCCACGCTTCCCTCTAATTTCATTGTGGCTATTGCGGCCCATATCTACTTAGCTGGTCAGGGTAGAAGCGGTAAAATGAATTGGGTTCTGAAAACCTTTACTGGGTGCAAATTGGTTGTGCTCACTCCAGAAAATGATCTGGCCCGCTCGCACTGAGATAACCCCTGCCTTAGCTTGGAATCCCATTAAACTTAATCTTCTGCATTAACCCTACGCAGCAGATGAAGAAGTGGGACCCTATTTCCCTAGGTTATCGACTTAAACAATTCTGTGGAGGTTATAGTGTTTTACGAATGCTGTAAGGTCCCAACCTAAATTCGCGATCATACTCAACTACCTTTCCCGCCGAAATTGTCAAGTAATATGTTGTGGGGACAGTGGGGCAGATTCCCCCATGGAGTGATAAAAAAGGCCCGCACGAAATTCTTGAGGAGTGGACCGGGTTAAATATCGGCCAGTTTGACACTGACTATAAGTGCCTCTGTCAAGTGTGTGGAGAACCTTGGTCAGTTTGCTCCACCAACACCATCTGCCAAAAAGGGCCAACGTTAGTGTTACATGCTGTCAAAAGGGTTAGTGTGGTGCCAGCCAGACCGTGTTCAGTTGAATCTCTTCCGTAGGCATTTCACTGGGGTTGAATTTGAACAAGCTTTGCAAAGCACTACCTGGGATGATATTTGGGTGTTTTCCACGATCGTCCAAGTGCCTCTACAGATAGTTGAGGGAGGGTTCCCATTTGATTGGAAGTATGCAGGTTGAGGGACTGTGCATCGTGTCCAGGGAAAGACAGTCAGGCCTCCGGGCAGGTTGATCGTGTGACGGGTGCTTGTGTGAAATTGACAATGATCTTCTATGAGTGAGGCTCGAATGTGCACCTTGTAATCCATCGGCCGTCAAATCAAACACGTCAGTTGCGGTGCCTCCTACATAGCTTGCAAGGTTGACAAGTTTACCATCGGCTGCTGAGGTTTTCCTAGCAGCATCCATTGTGGAAAGGTACAGCGGTTGTCAGTTCTGCTCGTTTGACAAACTAGTGGGCTGATGTGATTCTATTAGCGGCTCCAGCCACTGCTTCGATGGCAATCAACGTAAACTCTAGCTTCTCTTGAGTTAAGGACAACCGATATCATATCATTCAGTAGCAACCGTTTTTGTCATATCTTCAGGAATGGGCTGGGCGGAAAATGACAGTTACTTTGGCGCAGCATTAGCAGTTGCCTCTCTTACCACGAGAGTCTGTCGAGCAAAAATACCCCTATTGGCTTTACCTTTATTCTTGAAATGTGCCTAGGTGTCTGGATACCATCCTTTGAGCTGACTTGCATCACTGTTGCCCCAGTTCTTGTTTTTCGGCAATAGTGTGAGTAGCATTGCTTGGTAGGGGTATTGCTGCTCGGCGAGGTGGGATATGCTTGCCCAGATCTATCAGTTAGAGTAAGTTTCCTACACAGACCGCATATAAACAGATAGGCAGCGCTAATTTATCACTATCTACGATACTCTCTGCAGTGCACACGACCTGAAATATTACTTCCACATGGCTAGCAGAGAAATCTATAAAGTCTCGCTTGGTGCCTGTTTTCAAAACGAAGCTTGTTTGTACCATCTTTTGGCTTCTGCGAGCTTTTGAACGCTTCCATTTCAGTGTTTTATATCACGTAAAAACTGCGCATGTCTAATAGGGGTGTATGCTGACACACAGAATCAGGTGTGCAGCAGTAAGCCCTGCACATCCAAGATTCATGAGATTTTCTTTGTCAGCTGTTGTTTGAGCTGCAGTCTTCTATCTCTCTTTTAGCAGCCCCTTCGTGATAAAAGCTAAGACGGCTTGTTGAGCCATGCAACTTAAGGAGTATATGGCGAGCCTCTTCATTTCATGTGTGAAAGGTGACACTTGCTGTGCTATTTTGTATCCTTCAGATCTATTCGTTAATGCTTGCACTTCATGCAATGTCGGCATCTTGTTTTTAAGTTTGAGATTGGGTAATAGAATCATCTCCACCTAGTGCAGCCAATTGCTCCTCTAAGGGTGCCTGGCGCTTATTTCCTTTTTTCACGCTTTCTTATTTCTCCTGGACAAGCTCATGGAGAAGTGTTGCTTTTCCTGCTTTTTCTTGAGATCGTCTATATTTGGTCGAGTTGGATGCGCTTGCATGTGTGGACTACATGTCTCTTGTCTATTGGCATGTCGATTGGCATGGAGAAAGTAGATAGATACCCTCAGCTATACCATACACTAAACGAAGCCCATACTTTGCCTGAGTCTGGAGCAGACTACTGATTGACACAGGCAGCCAAATTTAAGAATCAACTAAAGACAAACACATTAACTGACAGGCATAGTGTGGAAGATGCAACTAGAGCTTAAAGACGTTTCCATACTCTTAAGTATAAAAATCCTTAGTTCCCACCACCCAAATATAACATTACATTTTCATTCTCTATCATTCTCAAGAACTACAGTCGCTATAAATTTTGTAAATAGTTTATATATATATATATACATATATTTTTTTATATTAACTTTTTCTTTTCAATTAATTCAATTATTAATTAATTTATTCAATCTTTTATGAAGAAGCGTCTTTTATAGTCTTCCAATTCGAAATAAAAATAAATGCCACTACTACCATTACACAAATAAAAATAGTTCTGGTAAAACTAATATCGCTTCCACCACTATCTTTACTACTACGACTACCATCACCACTACCAATAATACCACTAATGCATTTTCTGCTACTGCTACTAACTGTAGTAAAAATGTTATTACATTATTATTAATAATAGATATCTCATTCATGTACGTAAGTATATCTAATGTAAAATTTTTTTTAGCTTGTCATTGTTCTGAGATTGGAAGTTTATCAAGTGCATGCGATCCCATCTCAGGTCAGTGCCAATGTAAACCTAACACTCATGGCTTGAAATGTGAAGAATGCTTAATGGGTTTCTACCATCTTGATGCCATGAATCCTAAAGGATGTCAGGAATGTTTTGGTTATGGACATCTAATCACATGTATTTCTGCAATGGGATTCGTGAGTTCATATGTGGAAACTAGCTTCTCAGGTATTTCTTTATTAGAAGAGTTATATCCTTATAAGGCTTTTATTTCCATGTGATTTCAACTCGAAAAGTAACTCAATTATTAGCATCTCTAAATAGTTGTTCTATCATAAGACAAGCATATAGTGAGTAATGGACCCCAGAAAACCTTCATAACTCAGCCATATTTTGTTTTATTTCTAATTCAATATTTTAACAAACCTAATATTTGATTCCAAATTGCTAAAAAAAACTAATTTGGACAGAATTTCAATTAATGAGGGGCTTGGGCCAGATGAAATATTCAAAACTGCCAAAATTCTAAATTTTTTTTTTATCATACAAAGTTTTGGCAGGATTAGGACATCTTGAGAAAAATTTTAAAATGCAAATTTTTGAAAAAATTATGAAAAAACAAATTTTTTTTCAGAATTTTCTATCATTTATTACCGTGCATTTCGATTTAACCTTTTAGAAATTATTGAGTGGCTGCTGAGTTTATATGTTTCACCAAATGTAAATATTTTTAGTCTCAAACTTGGGCTTTGATGGTTGGACGCTTCGAAATGAAGATGGTTTTGATGTTACGAGCTTGTTAATTAGAAGTACTAATGGGGCTGAATACACAGACGAAAGTAATTTGCAACGCTATTTTCGGGCACCACAGATGTTTCTTGGGGATAAGCTGTATACATATGGTCAACAACTGATTGTAAACGTATGTTGAAAGATTCATTTCTTTTGTGCCATGTTAACCCATATCGGCCTACCACCACCAAAAAAATGTTTTGAAATTTTGAAGTTTTTTGAAAAAAATTTAACTCTAACGATGCCACAAGACTTCCATAAATGAACTTTATATACTCACAGGAGAAAACTTTTGGTCTACCTTTAGATTTTAGGTTTTAATGACTTTAGAGCTTTACAGCTTTAAAATTTAGACTTTAGAACTTTATAGTTTTAGATTTAAAAATTATAGAGAAGAAAAAAAATTTGCTTGGGACACAGGAAGTAATAAAATAAGGCCATCACCACATTACTGAAATTAGGCTCTATGCCTTCAACAAAATGTTAATTTAGACGTACAAACTTTTGCCAAAATCTCGTATTATGACAAAGTGTTTTTCCATGATTACAGTTGCAATAAATCAGCTCCAGTCATGATAATATATGCAACGAGATGGCTGCATTTATAAATATAAGCTATAAAAATCATGTAGCAATAAGTCATAAAATTTCTCACCCAGTTGTTTGAATCAAAGTTTAATCTCTTTCTCGTATTTCAGACATTATGAAAGCCATGCCAACCTTCTATTTGTTCTTATTAGGTGATATAAAGTTAATGTTTTCATAAATAGGTTGTATGAAGGACTTTATAATATTACTGCATAGCATGTTGCAATGAAATGTTTGGCGTATTCACCAAAGAAACCTCAGCCAGTGTGCAAAACATTGATTTGACACTATTTATACTGATACCCGTTAGTTTTGAAAGATTAAATGACAGGTTGTGGGTAAAAAGATTTCTTCAAACATTTTCATTTGAACAGAAAAATATTGAATAGGTATCAAAATGGCTCTTAACCCTTGTGGTGCCAAGCCAAGTTTTTTTTTTTGTTTTTTTTTTTTTTTGAGGTTTCTTTATGTTTTCACAGTAAAAAAAGACTGGAGACACTTTACTTCAACCCCAAAAAGTGACACTTACTATCAAAGCTTATCTCAAATATATAAATATCAATTTCTAAATGAACTTCAGTAAAATGTTTTGTCATCTAAGCTAGTATTAGAGTAAGAACACTAACTACTTGACAAAAAGGAATAAAGATACAGACACCATCTTTTTTTTTTTAATAAAATATATTTTCCTGCGATATTTAAATAAATTTTCAGGACATTTATAAAATGAAAATTTTTTTTTGGGTTAGTTTATTATTGTTTTTGTAGATGGAGATATTTCCAATTGCACAGAAACTGGCTGGAGGTGTTAATTGGCATCTGCGATTGATTGGAAATGGTAAAATAGCCCTTTTTAAGTTCATTGAAGGTTTGTCAAAGTCTCGGACAAAATACTCAGTTATTCTTCACCAAGATTACATGGTAAACACAACCAAGCTTGATGAGTTTGATTTCAAAGCCATGCTAGGTAATATTTATTTTGATAAAGAGGAAAAAATCGTGTTAAAGGGTGTTTATTATTATTATTATTTTTTTTTTTTTTAATTGAATATGCTGTGGAAAGGCTAAATATTCTTAAATGTCTTAACAATTAAAGACTCAACATGTTCTTAACCTTTTTTGGTCTAAGGGCCCATAGTACGATTCAAGATTTTTGATCAGAGCCGACTAAAGGTACATAGTACAACTCATTGATCCTAGGGCGTTTTTGGCAAAAATGGCAGCTCCAAAAAAGTTATGTAGCGATATTGATGAGATCTTAGATGTGATATTTGTTGAAACGAGGAGTTTGTGTTAAAGGTGGGCAAGGAGCTCCTATCAGAGGCAGTAAAAGAGGAGCTGGTCATGGTTGTGCTTGTGCTACAGTGCGTGCGTCCATGGAGTTAAGGTATGCGTAGACCTGAACTTTGATGTGGTGAATAAGATAGTGTGGAATAATATTACAATTGCTACAGTAGAGAATGAGGATAACAATTTTGTTTTCAACAAGAATACAAGACTAAATTTATGTTGATCATCTTGTTATATTTCTTCTTTTGTTATTGGTTGATTACATTAGGTTACTCTTCTTATGCTTACCTCTTGGTTTTTTCTTACTTTTACACTGTTTTGCAAACTACCGAATTAAAAAAAAAAGACCAGGAACAGTATTTAGTCATATTCGGTCCTAATATTAAAACACAAGATTTTCCAACAGGTGATTATTTGGGTTGAAAATTCCCTCTATGCTCAATTAACCTAATCAACAAATAGATTTCCATAAAAGATGGGAATACTTGTTTTTAGGTCTGAAATGACCAAATTTAGGAATGCTAGAACCCTGTACTATACATTTGACCATTTTGACTAATGGACTACTTGAAATAAAAGAAAAACTAATGGAAATCTATGGCTCTAAATCCTAATATAAATTCTAGATAAAATATTCATTAATTTTCTATCACTACAAAATTTTGTGAAAAGTTTGAAAATTTTGTTCTTAGGTTTAAATTTGGGCTCAATCCCAAAAGATGAGTTTTCTCCTAAATTGCAACTTTAAAATTATAAAAGTTTATTTTCAAATTTAAATACTAAATTTTTATATTAACTTAAGTTAATATAAACTTTATATTAACTTTATAACAGGTCAGTTAACAGCTCTAGATATTGGTGTTGTTTATTTCGAACCTCCTGCAACAGTAACACTGAAAAATGTTCGACTTTATAATGCCGTTTTTATGCCAACTAACACAGATATGTCCCTAATAGTGAATTACGTGGAAAAAGCTCAATGCTTGATTGGGTATAAAGGACTTTCATGTGAGATGTGTGATGAAGGTATGTTTATTTTATATTTTTTTATTTTATGTTGATATTAAACAATTTTTTTAAACTAACAGAATTTTTTGATATAAAATAATACTTTTGTTATCAATTTGAAACAATCCATTTAATTAAAGCAATATGAAGTAGTTAATTTTAATATATATTTTTTTTTTATATATTTATTTAAGGTTACACGCGTGTAATATCAAATGGAGGACCATTAATTAACTGTGTTCCATGCTCTTGCCATTGACGTGCTTCAAAGTGTGATCCCCAAACAGTAGTATGTATCAACTGCAGGGCTGGTACAATGGGTAAATACTGTGAGAAATGCATGGAAAATGTACAAGACCCTGATTTTGACACAT